>JAJAGP010001551.1:0-85000 GCA_025084515.1 Ancistrus triradiatus | reverse complement strand
AGACACCTCCCATCAAGAACTATTTAGAGACTAAATCTGAAACGGTGTATTTGATGTGATATTAACTATTTTATATATTACTCTCACTGCCATGTGTATAACCTGCATGTGCTGACATGGCAATAAACGCAACAACCTACCAACCACGTGTACTGCATTGCTAATGGGCACTGAAGGGTGGACATTGTGTAACACGATAACTTTCAGGCTTAACTTTGACAAATCTGTGAAATAAAGATGCTGTGCTTGGACATCGTGCACATACCCCAAAGCCAATAATAATCCACCAGGGTCTGTGTGGAAACTCAGTTTGTTAACCTGCATAAAGAAGTTTAGTTCGATGTTTTGATGGTTCTGAAAGATTCAGAACAATTTTTTTTACCTGGTGACAGCAAACCATGTCTTTTCAATCTTGAACCAGGTAGTTCTGCTTTAGTATTTGACACAGTCCCTGACCAGGTCATTCAATTCAGGCTGTGTTATCAGATGGAGATGGCGAGGCTCAGCATCTGGATCATTTTTCCCACATCTGGTCCATGCGTTGTGGGATCTTCATCTACTTCGTCTAGGCTCCATATTTCAAGTGGCACTGGTCACATGACTGTAGTCACACAGATCAAAACCTTTGACTGGGAATCATGATTAGAATATCTTGCGGCAGTTTAAATGCGTGTTTAGCTATGAATGGATGTCGTGACTTTATGTAATTATGTGGACACATGCTTGTTAATATAATGATTATCCTTCAGATAATCTCATCCAGCTCAGTTAATTACGATTAGGTGATTATGTAGTAAGTGTGATCGTCATATGTGATACTTTTCAAGTTGTGCCTCTCCTAATCCCCTGTCATTTAAACATAAAGACTCTAGGTTCCAGACTAGGTGCTGAAACCAAATTAATTAGGCACTAGCATCCTGTCTAAAAGAGCTGTCTGTTGTTGAGTACTTGGGGTAAAGCTGTATAATAATGTGTCCAGTAAGAACCACCAATTTTCATCTTGAATTCGATGACCTGTGTGGCTGTCAATGTTGTAGGTAATATCAGCACATTCATATTTTTCCTTGTTTTATGTTTCCTGCAGGATGACGACTTTGTGGCCAGAGATGACTTTGAGGACACAGATCAGCTGCGGATAGGCAACGATGGCATTTTCATGCTGACTTTCTTCAGTAAGTCTGCCATGGATGAAAAATGCTCAAGACACAACCACACACGTTTCGCGTAGCATACTATCCTTTGTCAGCAACATCTACATTGTTTTAATAGCTACATAGGGCATATCAGACTAGCAAGATAAACATTGTCAGAGCAATGGTCTCTTGTCTATTGTGAAATATCAGATCTAGGATCAGTCCTTGTGCACTCCAGTAATTCTCCACTTTGAGAGATACCACAAATAATTATGAACTTATTAATTAGCAAGACGGACTGGAAATCTGGATTAGTTTAAAGTGGCCTTGAGACACGTCTAAGGTACAATCAGCTTGAGAATTATTGGCAAGATGGCTGAAAGCATTATCTTCTTAGCTTCTACTTATCTTTTATTGACCAGTTAATTAGCCTAATCTCACACAAAACAAGAAACCTTTAACTTTTAAATGAAGTCAAACTTTAGGAACATAATTCCTTATTAGGAGATAAGTCAAATAAATAGTTTTGCAGAAACCCATATGGGTAATATATTTTTGACCCCTACATTTATTAAATTGTGCAGCCTCCTTGGGACTGAGTATGACCTTGGAGGATACAGCACAAGGAGTCTAAGAGCATACACACACTAGGCGATTTGTACCATGTGCAGGTGTGGTCCGTTTGACTAGTCTCCTCCCCTTGTATTGTGCCCGGGCACGGTATGCTTCTTGAAGAGGTGGGGCTCGGGCACGGTTCAGATGGACTGCTTCTTGCTACAAGTGAGGCTTATATAGAATCAAACAGGAAGTGTGATGACATCACTTCCAGTTTTAGCATGGGAAAAATTATCTAATAAATCCCCCCGAAATGAAGGCTCCTGTTTCTCCCTTGAATGAAGACATGTTCTCTATCTCTCTGGAAATAATCACCGGTAAGCACATTTTCTCCTTTCCATAACTACATCAATTACCAATTCTCAATCAACAATTGTGTAGTAAGAATAAAATGCTGCAGTTATGCATTTAACAATTACTGGAGCTTTGCTTGATAGTATTTCTTATTCGTTTCCCTCCAGGTTTTATCCACCATCGATGGCTACAACTAAAAATTTCCATATCTCCAATCAATCAATAAAGGTTTTGAAGCACAAGTGTCTCTTTATTTGTATGTAACCTATTTAAATTTACCAAAAGGTCCTTAAATCTGGTGACCTCCTATGGTGACTGAGAACTGCTCCGTCACAGTATATTTGTGTATTTATTTGTCTTGACGGTCCCTTGTGACAATCATGTGTCAGCTCTGCGGGAACATCCTTAAAATGAAACACATCTTCATGGACCGACCCAGTGTGGTGTCACCTACTAAGTCCTCTCGCACAACAAGCTGTATGAAAGATTCCTTTGGCCAAGGCTAACCCCAGAATATAATGGACTTAATAAGCTGAACATCAGATAACTGATTTGAGATATTCTTAGCCAGACATTACTAGATAATTGTTTACTCTGTTGTGTTATGTATATAGCTATTGTCTGTGCTGATGAGGAAATAAACCCACCCAAAAACCAACCAAATGAACTATATAGCATTTAGAAGATGTAGAAGTTTGGGCTGCAGCACAATGTGGATTAGCATTATGCAGCGAGATTCAGATTTCATATCCATTTTATTAAACATCTGAAAGTATTTAAACAAGAATGTAGTAAAAAAACATCAGCCTTTAGTTATTTAGTGTTATACTTTTGGCATGTCAGTAGAGCTGTGCTGACCTTTTGATCTTCTCCTCAGTGGCATTCCTCTTCAATTGGATCGGCTTCTTCCTGTCTTTCTGCCTCACCACCTCGGCAGCGGGACGTTACGGCGCCATCTCTGGTTTTGGCCTCTCCCTCATTAAGTGGATCCTGATTGTGCGAGTAGGTCTTCCTGCAATTAACTCTTCCTCAGCATTTGTACATGATATAGTGCTTCCAAAAGAAGCACTATCATTTCCTGCTGTTAACAGACGTTTGACTAACTTAAAAAGGAAAAAAAACAAACTTGATTGATCTTTTAAACATGGCAGCATGTCCTGGACTTCATTCAGATTGAAATGCTAATTAAAAGCAAAGCAAAGCTTGCCGTTTTGCTCCCACTTATCCTGATCAGGTTTTCAGGGGAGGGTCTGGAGCCTAACCCCTTATTGGGTTGGCACAGGCCGAGATGCACATCAGAAAGGACAGCAGTCTGTTGCAGCGTTTTTTTAAATGCACCACCTAACCTATATATTCTGTGAAGTAGTCTGGATAGCAAAAGACTTTTTTCAGTTATTTTCGATGGAGAACTCCTGTTCTGGTAGCTATATATTCAAAACCCAACCTCATTTATGCCAGATTAATACGGACAGCACAGGATTTTCTGATTGGCCCTCCTGTCTGCCTGTTATCTGCAATATGGGCAATGCCTCCATCATGTCTAACAGCCTGTTCTGTCCCACAGCTGTTTCATAATGCTACGATATAAAATACACACCCTTTGCCTCTTTAAAAAAAAACACTGAATAAAATGAGGAGTAGGGTTTAGGTAGAGGTAAGAAGCCAATGAACTACTCTTGTTATTTTCCCGAACACCGTGTGTGTCTGTGTGCTAGTTACTGTATAGTCTAATATACGCTGTCATATGATTAAGGCTTTTCTACAAAATGTCTCCTTTTTCACGCATTTCCAGTTTTCTACATACTTCCCCGGTTACTTTGATGGTCAGTACTGGCTGTGGTGGGTGTTCCTGGTGCTCGGTAAGTAAACTAGCCGTCTCACTTTGGCTGTTTAATTCATATTGGCTAAACAAAAAGCCACGCATGAATTTCGGAACATGGTCTTCACATACAGTTGCCTCGACAGTTATTGGCAACCCTGGTAAAGATGAGTTAAAAGGGTTATAGGAAATGTCTTTTGATGCTTTTAGCTTAATCTCACACAGACAAATTGAAGTACATTTACCCTGAGAGGGGGAAAAATCCCTCACAAAATAACTGTTTGTGAAATCAGAATCACAATTATTGGCACCTCTAGGAATTCTTAGAAACAAAATGTAACTGGAGATTTTTTCCATTTATGTTTTGCTTTTTAAGAGTTTTTAGCAGTTATCCATGACTTCCTCTTTTACCTGTGTGTACGTGTATGTGTACATACACACACAGGTCAAATTCCCATGTTTTGGGTCACCAAGTCTCCATAAGATGCCACCTTCCCAGCAACAGATTATTTGGAGACCTTGCTGGGAAAAAGCCTTTTCTGTTATCTAACCACAAACATGTCACCGTAAGTTTGTTAAATGCTACTGGGACTTTGACTGGAACTGTTTTCTTTGGTCAGATAAATCAAATCAAAAACTGAGCTTTTTGGTGACAATCACTCAAGGTGGGGTTTGGTGTATAAAGAAGGATGACTGCACTGAAAGGACCCTAATGTCCACTGTTGGGGATGGTGGTGAGTCTGGGGCTGTTTTTCCATCACATGCCCTGGGAGCCTCATCAGGGTACATGGCATCATGGGATGTGGAATAAAAGGGGATTTTAAGCCTATATCTGCTAAGAAACGAAAAATGGGTCATCACTGGATCGTACAGCAGGACAATGATCTGAAACGTATGTCTGGATCAACACAAAATGGTTTCCTGAACACAAAATGAAGCTTCTGCCAGACCCTTGATCTAAACCCCTTAGAAAACCTGAAGGCTGAGCTAAAGAGCAGAATGTACAAGAGGACCTATGACCCTGGATGATCTGGAGATTTCCTGCTATATATTCTCTAACCTCATAAGATTTTATTTGATTTTTATAAGGTGTTATTAGATTGTAAACATGACAAGATTTAGGTTCTAAAAAGTATTAAATGCAAGTGTGGTACATGTGGTTTTGTTTTCTCAGACTAAATTTACTTCAGTTAAAGTTTAGATTTTTCATTGTGAGATTAAAAGTGAATTTCTTATAACCCTTTTCACTCATTATTACCAGGGGTGCCAGTAATTGTGGAGGGATTTTAATCCGTCATTGGCGTTCACATTGCTGAATATGGTACTTTGAGTTGAGGTGGTGTGTTTGCTGTTGTTTGCAGTTCAGTACAGCATGATTTAATGAGGTTCCTTGTCCCCCAGGGTTTCTGCTCTTCCTCAGGGGCTTCATCCACTACGCCAAGGTCCGCAAAATGGCTGACACTTTTTCCACTCTCCCACGAACCAGAGTCCTCTTCATCTATTAAAGGTTCTTGTTTTCAGTCCTTAGTAAGTGTGATAGTGGTACATTTAATAATCACATCAATAGTCATCAGCTGTTTGAAATATTATTGTAGACTGGGGTAAAAAAAACAAAACATTAAATGCATATGGATAAAATGATACAGTAAGCTTTTATACACAAGCTCAGTTTGTGAGCTCACTCAGTAGGCTCAGATATGAACTAAATAAGGTTCAGTTTGTCATGGTCAGAAAACAGATATTGAAAATAATGTACAAATTAAGAATCATATAACCTGCTTGTTTATCTCAGTGTCCAATGGACAGTTCTTCTTCTTCTTCTTTCGGCTTCTCCCTTTATCAGGGGTCGCCACAGCGAGTTAAACATTTCCACATCACCCTGTCCTCCACGTCCTCTACTCTCACCCCAACTCCCTGCATATCTTCATTTACCACAACCAAATAACTCCTCTTTGGTCTTCCTCTCCGTCTCTTGCCTGGCAGCTCCATCGCCAACATCCTCCTACCAATATATCCACTATCCCTCCTCTGCACATGTCCAAACCATCTCAGTCTTCCCTCTCGAATTTTGTCCCCAATTTCCAACCTGTGCTGTCCCTCTGACGATCTCATTCCTAATCCTGTCCACCCTAGACACTCCTAAAGAGAACCTCAACATCTAAAGTTCTGCCACCTCCAGCTCTGCTTCCTGTCTCTCTGTCAGTGCCACTGTCTCTAACCCATACAACAAAGCTGGTCTCACTACTCTCTTATAAATTACAAGCGAAGAATACTGTACTAAATTCAACCATTTAGACTAGAGATGCATTGAACTTTGTGACATCAACAATTTTCTGTTTGAACAAATGGTCGGGGGTTTGTGAAATCGTGAGGAAAGTATGGGATGGATTCTGAAACACTGTAAATGCATACAGCATGCAAGTGTGGGTTTGATCTGTCTTGGACTCTCCTCCCCATGTCTGCATGGGTTTATCGTGAAATGGCCACTACAGCTGATACGACGCTAAGTATAGATCATTCCAAATTAAAACTCATAGTGAGAAGATGCTTTCTCTTTGGACACAGTCCCATGCAAAGTTCAACCTAATGTTCATCAAGTTGCCTTCCTTACTCAGCATGTATATAATAACATGGTACACAGTAATACCATGTAGTTGGAGTACTATGGGTATGTGTGTGGTTGGGATGCAAAGTTTAAGTTATCCCAGCTTTTAATCCCAGTTTTAGTAGCTGCAGGGCTATTAGGAGCACATGCATTATTTGGTTGTTCTTGGGCACACCAGGTTTCTAAAAATGGTTTCATGCCTATAGAAACGTGCCTATATGTAGTGACTAGGGTGGCATGGTGGCTCGTGTGTAGCACTGCTGCCTCACAGCAAGAAGGTCCTGGGTTCCTTCTGTGTGGAGTCGGCATGTTCTCCCCATGTCTGTGTGGGTTTACTCCGGGTACTCCGATATCCTCCGGTAACTTTGAGTGTTGATATAACCTTATGTCTGTCATTGATGCTGAAGAGCGACGATAAATACACTAAATAACCAAACAAAACACATAGTGACTATGATATTAGGGCTGTCTCCTCACTGCTCCAGAGATCCCTGGTTCAACCCCAATCATGGTTAGGCTATAATGTTGCTTCTGTCATGGAGATAGGCCTTGATGGTATTACTTATCATGACATGACATTAATAAGTAATAATCAATATTATGTCAAATACAGGACACATTTTACTAGCTGTTATCTATAAGGTAGGGGACTGTGGTAGCCTAGTGGGTGAGGTACTGGACTCTGGACCACAAGGTCCAGGGTTCAAATCCCACCTCTGCCAAGCTGCCACTGTTGGGTTCTTGAGCAAGACCCTTAACCCACAATTGCTTGTATTGTAAGATTGTATCCATTGTAAGTCGCTCTGGATAAGGGCGTCTGCTAAATGCTGTAAATGTATAAGCAAATGACTTTGTTTTTTTCTCTCCTCTAGCTGTTTGTTGACAACTAATACTGAATTCCTGGCGACCTCAGTCCACGGAACTGGTGAGAACAACGTATTTAAAGAAAAAGAGAACCCTTCCTTAAAAAAATCGACATAATAGGAAGGTCACTTGTTTCCTTTAAGGTGAATAGCACTGCTTTGTCGTTGGACGGTGGGTGCAATACTCTTTCTGTGTTCCTAGATGTAAACTTGTGGATTCTGACAACTGTAACTGCAAAAATCATTAGTAGTTTAAACTTGAATGCTATTTACTGTCCTCCATCTGTCAATTAATGCCTTGTTTAATGGCATGCACTGTGTCCTGATATCCCGTAGGGGGCAGTATGTGTTTTATTTCTATAGGACTTTTTTTTTTGTCCACAGTGACGTTTGACAGAGAAACAGCCAGTGGCTGTTAGTCACCACAAGGATCCATTTCTTTCTGTGAATGGTAGTGTTGAATGAATTGAATTTATAGCAATGTTGTTATTCTCTCTCTCTCTCTCTCTCTCTCTCTCTCTCTGGTACATGATGTGGATTTTTTTTAATGATACAGCTGATGTGGTTAAGGCAGTTTACTTTTAATGTCTGTATTTATTTCAGAACCCTATACATTTGAAAATAAGTGTTATAGTGCTTATTATGTGATGTTTTGTTCATGTTCTACAAAACACCTGTGTTAAATTAAAACTCCGATTACTGTAAATATATTGTTTAAGCTTGGCCCCTATTGTCATTTCCCTAATCCATCTCTTCAGAGCACACTTTGAATAGTAGGCCTGTTTTGTGGTTCCGATATGGACCCTTCTTCTTTTCCTTTTAACAGAATGAAGGAATGCACATTAAAGTCAATGTTTGGTTTGGTTAAGGAAAGAAATGTGTACAGGTCCCTTTTTTTCTGCAGTGAAGCAAAGCCCCAGTTCCTTTCTGTGCGCGATTCTTACTTGAAGCACCGGGTAATTGAGTCCTCCTTTGATTAGCTGAATACACCCCCATTCAGGACGCATCCATGCTAGGGGTCTGTTTCATCTCCTGTGGTTTAATTGTGCCTGTTTTTTTTCCCCTTCCCTTTTTTGTTTTGCTGTGACTTGTCTGCTCTTGTCGCAGAGGGTATCATCTATGGTGCAGGAAGTGGCTCTTTTGTGCTCTTTGTTTTCCCAACCAGCTTTGCGGACAACCTTGGAATGCAGATGTATGCGCACGTGTATATGCCTATAAATAAGACATTGCCATTAAAGACGTTGCTAGTTTGTATGTTTACATACTAAGAGCGTTTTGTTTATGCTGCTCGAGATGTATTGTTGCAGGACTAAACTTGATCTCCTTTTCCTTTTCTGTTGTACCAGACGTTGTTTTCAACATCCAGCTCTGTCTGTGTGTTATTCATTCAAAAGGACTTGTCTGACCTGATTCCTCGTTGGGGTATGTCGAGGTTATGCATTCACGGAATCAGGAATATCCTCCCTTCAGAACTGCCTTTACAGAAGCTTAACCGAACGTTGATGCTTTATGGATTACTAGATCTGTTTGCGATGGTGTCGTGCAGATTAAATCTTATCTACAGCATGTGTGGCAGTGTTTTATCTTGGATGGCTTCATGCTCCGTGATGTCGGCAGCCCTCATTTCCATTCCTGGTGTCTTCCCTGGGGAAGGCGCTTTGCATTTTCATAACGTCGCCTCCCCCATTGCTCTTTAGTCCTGAGAGCTGCATGCAGGCTCACCCATATACTAAAGTCCTCCAACCAAATGCTCCCCATGAGGGAACCGTGAGCACATTTCTGCCTGTTTGACAAAGGAAGTGTTGGGGGAGTGTTGGTACAGTGATTGTGTGAGAAGGTGTATGTGTGTAGTATGGGGGAGGGGGGAATTAGGGCGTCACTTCCAGTCGTATGACTCATACAGCTCTCTCTTTACTCCCCCTGCCCTTGAATGTTTCCGTGTGCGCGCGCTGGGGGTTGAGGGTGTTGGAGCTGACTCTGTGCTGATAAGGTCAGTTGAACAGTGGGAGGATTCTGGCTGGATGATTTCCGTGGAGAAGGCGGGCTGTTCCCAGTGACGAGTGCATGGTGACTCATCCTCAGAGTGCTGCTGCTGCTGCTGATGGTGATGGTGATGATGATGATGGTGATGAGATGGAGGACACTCAGAGCCAGCACTTGCAAACTCCGTTCTCTGGATCCGTTTCTCCTTGCCTGACTTTTGTTCTTGGTCAGCTTGTGCTTGTATGCGTCTTCAGCTAATCTTTACTAACATTCTAAAAACAGACTGTCTTTCTGGCCTTTGTAATGATTAGCAAATTATGGAGGTTGCTTTTATTATTATGGTGGGGCAGAGTAACAAAATATAACCATCCGTCAAGGTTCACCTTCATCTTTTTATGAACGAGAGATGAGAATCAGTGCATGAATGGTGGCGAGTTCGCATCGTGATTGGCTGCTGAGAGACTCATTCACCCCCACACAACACACACGAAGCAAGAGCAGAGACGTCATGCTACGTTTTCGCAGTGCATCAAGGGAATCGGCCTGTCTCTGACTCATACTTGTGAAATAGACAAAGAGAATCGGGGTGGGGGGGGGGCAGGAGTGCAGGAAAGATGGGATGGGGAGGTGGAAGAGGCTCTGGTCTTCATTTCAATTCTGCATTCAGAGCTCTGTGATGTAATACAGGTAACTTATTCGTCACAGTCCACCCCCACTCCCCACTTCCAGCTGATTGGTTGACTAAACTTATGAATGGACTGCACTGTTCCCTATGGAAACGGAGTAGGAGGGGTTAGAGGAAGGAGAGAATCTGCTTGGAGTGGGCCAGAGGTCCATCACTTGTTCATTGAGGAAAAGTAAGAGCAACATCTCATGCTCCCTTGGCAGCTGCTCTGAATAGGGCTGAAATGAGCTCAAGTGCTGATCTCACTCTTTGTCACATACACGTAGGCAGTGTTTGTTTATCGCTCATGTGTGTTGGTCATCCTTTTCTCCCAGAGGATACTGGTTGAAATGGATGACGATGCGTGTGAACTGGTTTACTCATGAATGAGCAAGTGTAGCTGAATGAGAAGCTATATATGCGCATGGGAAAGGGAGAAATGTACTCATTGCTTACTCAGTCCCAGGATATTAAAATTGATTAATATATAATAATAAAGTGCATATGGGCATGGCATGATGGAACGTCAAATGTAAAGGTCATCCCTTATGAAAATATTAAAGGATGGGTTTATTGGGGAAAACTGTACAATTGAAAGGAGGATCTAGTACTCTGTTGGGCCATCTCTAGCCTGGATACAAGATTGAGATATGGTTGGGCATGGAGGCATACACGTTCTGTATGGTATTATGCGACACATTTGCCTACAGATGTTGCTACTGGGCCTGTAGGTCCTGCACACTTCCCAGCTGGTCCCATAAATGCTCAATTGTTGATAAATTTGGTGACCAGACAGGCCAAGGAAGTGATGCAATCTGGCAGAGACATTCCTGGAAATGCTTACTGTGTGAGGGCGAGCATTATCCTGCTGCAAACTGCCAGTTGGAAGCCCTGCCAAGAGGGGTAACACAGACAGCCTGTGGCCGTAGGATGTCCTGCACATATCCCTGAGCTGTTACTACTAGGGGTGACTGACTGTCATGTGCGATGGCTCCCCCGAACATCACACCCACAGCAAAGGCAGGATTGAAGCACTCACCATTAGGCCTCCGTACTTGAACCCGACCGTCGTCGGACTCCAAACAGAACCTGGATTTGTCGGTAAAGACGATATAGCTCCAGTTCATAGCAGTCCAGGTTTCTCGTTCCTGACACCACAGCGAATGTAGGTGATGGTGGCTGGTTGTCAATGGCACCTGGAAATGGTTCGGACAGAGACAGGGGTGTGTAGTGAAGGTACCAACTGTGTCTGGATGGTGGACAAGGAAACTGTGGGAACTGCTCGTGCTCGTCAATGGATCATCTCTACTGGTGGTCTGTCTGGGCCGGCCGGAGCCTGTTCGCCATGGGAGTGTGCCCTCACAGAACCACTGCTCCCAACAACACCTAACAGCTAGGTCAGAACGGCCTACATGGTGGGCAGTTTGTCGAAGCTATCATCCTGCTTCTCTCAGTCCAATGATGCACCCCCTCTCAAAGTCTGTCAAAGTCGTTCGAATGTCTAGCAGACCTATCTCTACCCAAAAGAGCCAGGAGGTACACTACCCAAAAGATCCTTTTTATAGGGCATGGGAGAGGTACTTTTCTTGGTGCAAGACCCAGTGTCTAATCAGAACACACCTGTAATCATTTACGTATCCGCCTGGGATGTAAGTGTATGCCGAATTCTGCAGCAATCCAACATTTCTATCTGTGTGCCTTATTTTTTGCCGTTGAGTGTATTTAGTCTATCTGTGCTGTTTACTGGTTACCAGCTCCAGTAGGTCCTATTTATCTTGTTTGGATGTGTTTGTGCTGTAAGCTCAGAACGTTGGTGTTCTATAAGAGATTTTTGTGAATGACTTCATACTAGTGTCTGGATGAGTAGTCGATAGCAGCAGCTGTGCGTATATGTCCGTGCTGTCCAGAGAAAAACCCAGTTAGGCAGGTTGAAGAAACACATTCACTCTTTCTATTCAGTTCAGCTTTATTGTCATCACAACATAATGAAAAGATTTCGTACTTCCTCTCTGATGCAGCCAAAGCGATTCATAGAGACCAAGTCAAACGCACAAACTCGGGTTTATTTATATAGTGCTTTTTTCTGTCGGGCATTGTCTCAAAGCAACTGAGCGAGCCGAGGGAAACAGTAGCAGTGGAATACTGCCTAAATGTAATGGAAGAAACTTTAGAAGCACCAAGACTCATAGTGACTCCTTGGGCAGCCTAGATGATATATGTAAGAAATAAACTACCTAAATAATACGTTTATAATTGATAATACTAATATTTATAATAGATATAATTGATATTTTTTTTTGTGAACTTTCCTAAGTTGACCAGTTGTCACTTACTTACTTTATAGCTTTCTTTGGAGTCGTTTTGGGTGTGCTGACACACAGCCCTCTCATACGGCTTGCTTATTGATCATGCAGTGCAGCAATTTTCTGCTACTCGTCCTGCATGTATGAGAAGATCTTTACAGAGGCAGCTGCCGTTGTATTCTGTGCTCGAGCATGGTTAGCCCAGCTCTACAAGCGGGCCTGAGCACGGTTCAGCGTACCATACCCGGCACAGTATGGAGCAATAACGCCAGTCAAACGACACCATATGACATAAACTACCAGAATACCTGGGTTTGAGAGGCACCAAATGCAAAAATGAGTTAAATTAACTGTTATTTAAGCTTTAAGGTGGTGCTAGTGGTTTAGCCGATCCTGGCTTCTCATGCCACCTGTGTGGAATTTGCATGTTCTCTCTATGTGGGACTGTGGTGGCCTAGGGGGTAAGGTACTGGACTATGGATCAGAAGGTCCATAGAAGGTTCAAATCCCACCTCTGCCAAGCTGCCACTGTTGGGTCCTTGAGCAAGGCTCTTAACCCACAATTGCTTGGATTGTAAGACTGTATCAATTGTAAGTCGCTCTGGATAAGGGCGTCTGCCAAATGCTGTAAATGTAAATGTAAATGTCCACGTGGGTTTTCTCCAGGTACTCTGGTTTCCTCACACATTCCAAAGACGTGCATTAAAAGTCAGCTGGTTGCCCTAAATTGCCCCAGTGTGAGTGTGTTTGATTGGTATCATTGTAACCTTGTTCCTGCCACAAATGGCCATTGATTAGATAAACAAACACACATCCATCGTACCAAATGCCAACTTATATGGTCAGCAGAACTCAAAGACTCCATTCCATATGTGAGAAAAGTTCTAAAACAACAACTAACCATAGAACCAACCAAACAACGACAAAACCCACAATGTAGCGATAGGTCTTTTTCAGCAGACAGAGATGATGTCTGTGTGTCATGAGAGTGAGAGTGCCTGTGCTAGGCTAGTGGAATGTGTTTGCGTGTGCAAACCCTGCCTGGCTCTGCCTTGATCCTGAATGACTCAGTGCTGCAGTACTCAGTGGGAGGAGCCAAGGTTCGATCCCCGGCTGCCAGCCCTGCTAAACATTCTCGCAAGCGTGGTCTCTCTCTCTCTCTCTCTCTCTCTCTCTCTCTCTCTCTCTCTCTTTCTCACACACACACAAACACACACACGCACATGCACACGCACACGGTATGTTGCCACATCAGTGCTGTGGCCTATAATTAGCTGCCTGCACAACTTGCACAGAACACTGGATAGGGTCTGTACTGAGGAAGCTAGGGTAGAATGGGATGCACGATGACACTTCACACCAGGACAGGCTGTGAAAAACCGTCTTATTTGTGTGTCTGTGTGTGGTGTGTGTTCTGAATTGTCATCCTAGAGTGCACCTGAATAAAATGTGCTCATCTGACTAGAATGGTCTTATATTCTGCTTTCATACTTTGTTCGTGGTTGGTTGGTTTGTTGATTTAGTCACATCAGCATCAATGGCTATTCGTGACAGGAGCGAGGTTATAGTGATACTAGTCAAACGCAATTTAAAGCGACCAGTTCAACTAACGCATGTTTTTGGAATGTGGGAGTTATTTGAAGTACCTGGAGAAAAACCCACATGGACACGAGGAGGACATGCAGACTCGGGATCAAACTGGAGATCTCTGGAGCTGTGCAGCAACTTTGCCAAACAAAATGGTGGAACTGTATACCAAGACAGGACGACTCCTGAAAACTTGGCTGATTAGAACATTTTTTGGTGGGTTTTTTTTTTGTGAATTGTGTGAATACACAGTTTGTACAGTGGGGCAAAAAAATATTTAGTCAGCCACTGATTGTGCAAGTTCTCCTACTTAGAAAGATGAGAGAGGTCTGTAATTTTCATCATAGGTACACTTCAACTATGAGAGACAAAATGAGAAAAAAAATCACATTGTAGGATTTTTAAAGAATTTAATTGTAAATTATGGTGGAAAAGAAGTATTTGGTCAATAAATTTGGTTCAACTCAATACTTTGTAACATAACCTTGTTGGCTGACTGAGGTCAAACGTTTCCTGTAAGTCTTCACCAGGTTGGCACACACTGTAGCTTGTATTTTGGCCCATTCCTCCATGCAGATCTCCTCTAGGGCAGTGATGTTTTGGGGCAACATGGACTTCCAACTCCCTCCACAAAATTTTCTATGGGGCTGAGGTCTGGAGACTGGCTAGGCCACTCCAGGACCTTGAAATGCTCTTTACGGAGCCACTCCTTTGTTGCCCGAGCGGTGTGTTTGAGATCATTGTCATGCTGGAAGACCCAGCCACGTTCCATCTACAATGCTCTCACTGATGGAAGGAGGTTTTGGCTTTAAAATCTCACGATCCATGGCCCCGTTCATTCTTCCCTTAACACGGATCAGTCGTCCTGTCCCCTCTGCAGAAGAAAAACAGCCCCAAAGCATGATGTTTCCACCCCCATGCTTCACAGTAGGTATGGTGCCCTTGGGATGGAAACTCAGCATTCTTCCGTCGTTGACCCCACGGGATGAGATCTTGCATGGGGCTCCAGATCGAGGGAGATTATCAAGTCTTGTGTGTCTTACAATTGCTCCCACAGTTGATTTATTCACACCAACCTGCTTGCCTATTGTAGATTCACTCTTCCAGCCTGGTGCAGGTCTACAATTTTCTTCCTGGTGTCCTTCGACAGCTCTTTGGTCTTGGCCATGGTTGAGTTTGGAGTCTGACTGTTTGAGGCTGTGGACAGGTGTCTATTATACAGATAATGAGGTCAAACAGGTGCCATTAATACAGGTAATGAGTGGAGGACAGAAGAGGTTCTTAAATAAGAAGTTACAGGTCTGTGAGATCCAGAAATCTTGCTTCTTGACCAAATACTTATTTTCCACCATGATTTACAATTAAATTATTTAAAAATCCTACAATGTGATTTCCTGGATTTTTTTCCCTCATAGTTGAAGTGTACCTATGATGAAAATTACAGACCTCTCTCATCTTTCTAAGTAGGAGAACTTGCACAATCAGTGGCTGACTAAATACTTTTTTGCTAAACTGTATATGATGCAAGCTGACCCATTCATTCATTCATTCATTCATTATCGTACCTGCTTAATCCAGTTCAGGGTTTGTGGGAAGCCAGGTACTACCTGTCAGCAGAGTGCACAAGGTGGGTACCATCCCTAGACAGGGCACCAATCCTTTTCAGGGCTCATGCACATACACTGGCACAATTTAGAGACATCAACTGACCTAACTTGTCTTTGGAATGTTGGTGGGCTTTGGAGACATGTGGAGAACATGCAAATCCCACACAGGAGTCTGGACTGGGAATTGAGGCAGGGATCTGTGGAGCTGTTAGGCAATACTGGTAACCAATGCTGGTTTACATGATCATCATACCATACAATGCTTCACTGGTGGTGTAGTCCAGACTGAAGTAGTGGATCTACTGTTACTGCTCATTATTTGAGGTCAATATAAATAAAGCGCTGTGAGGAAATTGAAGTACAAATTGTATAAACAGTACATATATGGTGCCATTGCTTAAACATTGCTGTCAAGTCAGATTTGTTTATCTATCGCGTAATATGAGATGCCTTTTTGAAATGACCATAACCTTGCCCATTTGTATAGACAGCTGACTTACTGATTTGGGGAATCATATGCTGCTCGTAGCACCTGCAAGCACAACAATGGATCTCGGCAGTCCTTTTAGGCTCAGGTGTCATGCAGAACCACTGACGTCTCTGGGACAACCGATGACTCATACTCCCCTCCCTCCACAGACCTTCTTTGCCAGCTGCAGGAGCACTGTGGACACTGCAATCACTCGTTCTTGCTTTGTCTTTATACCTTGGAGTAAGCGCTCTGTATCCTCTTTCCTCTCACACGACAGGAAGCCAGCGTGCATTAAATATACATATTTTACAAGACCAATTTACAATACAGGCCTGCAGCGGCTGGTCATGGCTTAAAGGAGTACTCAAGGCATTTCAACCTAATTTCTATCCAGTTCTTTTGTAGTTTGTCATTACCATAGCTGAGATCTTTCTTTGTTCTAAGGGAACAGAATCTTCTTTCAAAATGATCTCATAATGAAAGTCTAGGGCAGTTTTGGATTTGTCAATAATTATTTAAAAATATAACCGATTAACACATAAGAACAGGCATTACATTCCAAAACCAAGAAAAAACCTGTAGATTGCTTACAGGTTGTGTGCTATTCATCAGATTCATGCAACTACTACAAATTTTACCCTACAAAAAAGTAGTCCTAGATTTAATGTAATCAGTTAACCCAATGCATGTATTTGGACTGTGGGAGGAAACTGGATCACCCAGAGTAAACCAACATGGACACAGGGAGGACTCCACAGAGGCGGAGTCCGAGGTTGGGATCAAACGGACGGTGCTAACCACTGCACCGTCAGGACGTCTCTGCAAGTATAATGCATATAGTAGAATAATTCATGAAAACCATCTACATTTAATTCATTTTTACTGGCTGCTGTAAGAACTGCCTTTGGACTCCCATTGCAAGTGAGCTTTGAGTAAGATTTACTTTCTCAACCCAGGGAAACAGCAGAAGAAGTGACTCTGGTATCTCCACTTTGAAGAGAAAAAACGCTAAGTTATCTCATTATGACCTGTGAGTGCTTCTGTGTTTATAATGATATAGCTGTCATTTGCTAAAATGCTCTGACAAGTATGGTCTACACTTTATTTACCTTTAAACAGTGAGCTCCTTGCCAGTCTGCTGCCTCCTGTGAGCGTACGAGACTGGTGCATATGAATAGTTTCAAGTGTGGTACACCACTTGAAATGCTGTGTATTTATCACGAGTGAAACCCAGTGTACCAAATTCAACATGGTTATTCTCTAGTCATAGAAAAGACTTAATCAAAACAGCTGACAGCTGGAGCCACATATGGAACCTGTAGATTTTGTTTTTAGTCTGGTAGCACACATGCTGACCGGAGACTGGATCGTCATTATAATGGCCTCCACTGCCTGAGCATGAGGGGCTAGCCTTCACTCCACCCCGTTAGAGCTCTCACTAGTTGGTGCTTTATAAGCAGGTTATAAAAAAGAGTTGGTAGTTGGGCTAATGCTTTCTGACAGCTTGAGGCAAAGGGCACAATATTCTCATTGGGAGGCATAACCCTATTATATGAACAATTACACAAGGATGTCAGTTGCTGCTTAATGAGTTATGTCTGTTGGCACGAATCATAGTAATCACTTTGATCCAAATTTTTTAGCAACTTCACTTCCAGTGAGCGCTGCAGTTTTTCAGATCTGGCCTACAGAGGATAGTGGAACATGTACTGGTTGAAGAGGGATAATCTCACTTGATGATTATGATGTGATAGTAACAGGCTGGACAGGATTAGTAAAAGAACTTGGAACGGATTTAAGAATACTTCTAAATGCTATCAATCTTACAAAGGAAAAATATTACCAAATGTTCCAGCTCATTCACGAGCAAGACACAGCAGATCCAGAGGTGATTGATCGACAAATGCCAGGACCTAACGTTTGACCCGTCAGTTAATAGCCCAATCCAGGTTTATTCAGGGCAATACTGGTTTCTTCCAGTGGCCAGGTGTGGCCGTTATGGGAGGAAGCCACAGTTGCAATGAAGGTGCAATTTGGGAACCATCTGGGATATGCCTGCAGGGCTTCCTCTCCTGAACGTCCCCCTCCGGAGGGATGCAGGTGCTAGAGGCGGAGCATGGTGACGAGTGAAGAAAGAAAGTAGCCAGGGGGATGAGAGATGAGTTAGTGGTTAGCTCTGCCAGTGCTAGCACAGAACACCTGGGTCAGAGTTTTATCAGGAGGTGTTTCCTTTAGCATTCTTTGAGTTTTCAGGGAGGTGCAAGGAGTGGGTGTATAATTGTGACTTAAAAGTTGAACCCTAATTGGCAGTAGCCTTGGTGTGAGGGATTATATTGTTCCTTTGTGCCATAAAAAACAGCTGAGTCAATTGTTCCAACTAGATATGCACCTTGTGATACCGATTCTGATACCTGAACTCCAATGTTCTGAAGATCCAATGTCAGTGCTTTTTTAAATATGATTTCAATTCTTTATACCTCACTGTGTCTAACATGACTGTAACTAAAGCAAAAGAGGAATAAAAATAAACACATAAGAAAATTCATAGGAATGGAAAACAATGAGCCATACGAAAAATCTTTTAGTACTTTGATAATAATACACTGCTCAAAAAAATAAAGGGAACACTTAAACAACACAATCTAACTCCAAGTAAAACTTCTGTGAAATCAAACTGTCCACTTAGGACCAACACTGATTGACAATCAGTTTCACATGCTGTTGTGCAAATGGAATAGACAACAGGTGGAAATTATTGGCAATTAGCAAGACACACTCAATAAAGGAGTGGTTCTGCAGGTGGGGACCACAGACCACTTCTCAGTACCTATGCTTTCTGGCTGATGGTCACTTTTGAATGTTGGTGGTGCTTTCACACTCGTGGTAGCATGAGACGGACTCTACAACCCACACAAGTGGCTCAGGTAGTGCAGCTCTTTGTGTTATTTGAGTGTTCCCTTTATTTTTCTGAGCAGTGTTTAATAATATACCTATAAATTGCATACTTTTGTTGTTCTCCAGCAGAAATCGTGCTGCTTGTCTTGTAGCTGATATTTAAACTGAGGATTTTTAAAATGAGGCACCAATATTATTTATTTCATATTAACCGCATTAGTCTAATTTAAACGATAATTTGTGGCCTACATGAAATTGATAATAATGCAAAAGAAACTTTTATTATTAATACTTTATTAACAATTTAATAAAATACATAAACATTGCAGACATTTGTTGTTAGCCAGCATGACTCGGGTTGCTTGTAGCTGATATTTAAATTGAGGATTTTTTTGTAATTAAGCACCCTTATTATTAATTTCATATTTAACCACATTATTCTAATTTAATTAAAAAATGAAACTGATAATAATGCAACTTTAGGGAAAAGTTCCTGCAGGGGGTTTCTTCAGACACTCTGCAGCATAGTGAAACAGCTATGGCAGATTTCATGCTTGCTAACTTCATTTCCTTAAACAAAGAACTCTGCATGTAATGGGACCATTCATATTTATTACATTTATGAGCTTCCTGTTCTGTTAATAAAAACAAAGTGTTTTGATGTTTATCATGTTTTGGAATGACGTGAACTAGTGAAGAGCAACCACGGCTAGGAGACGGTATCGAAAAGTGTATCTAACGTCTGAGTAATATCCGATTTGTTTAATATGCTCAGTATCAGTGCAGATCTGATCCAGAGTATGAAATTATTGCCACACTAAGTAAAACCCACTCTTTGTGTAAGGCAGAGGCTCAGTAAATGCGAGTGCAAATCATTTTAGTTTAAGCTCGAGTTTTTGGAGTGGTTCTATTGATTGGAAATGACAGGAAACAGCACAGACAGGTTCTTCACCTTACCAGAGCCCTGTGTTTTCACAGCTTCCATGGAAAGTTTAGCCACTTCCATTTGCGTCTGTTGATTTTCCAGGTTTACGTTGGTGTTATCTTATTTTAGGCTGGTGGAAGTATGCCCCTGAGATGTGAGTCTGGAGATTGACATCTTCAACAGCTCCAAGTGTGTGGGCCTCAGCTGGGCACACTGTGTCTGTGGTTGCGTAAACCAGTCGCACCCTTTCAACACAGCTTCATGAGGGCAGCTCCTCAACTTGCAGAATGCTACACCCAAGTGCCTCCCAAACTATGTAGCTAGTGTTTAGATAAGGAGAAAACGGACTGTGAATGCATCATGTTGGTGCTCTTCAACACTATTTACTGTTGTTTAATTTTTTTCTAACATTCCTCCTACATTTTCCGGTTTAATTTGGATCAAAACACCCCTGTCTCGCTCTTTTCACTCTGTCTTGTCTGTCTGCCTCTCTCTCTTTCTCTCTCTCGCTGTCTCCCTGTCCCACTCATTTTCTCTTACCTCGTCAGTGAATGGCTTCCATTCCAGTCCGACTGCTATCTCTTGATGAAGTCAGGTGTAAGGAGGGATGCTGCTGCTAGTACTGCTTGTTACTTAATTCATTCACTTCTACAGTGGTGCTTGAAAGTTTCTGAACCCTTTAGAATTTTCTATATTTCTGCATAAATTTGACCTAAAACATCATCAGATTTTCACACAAGTCCTAAAATACATAAAGAGAACCCAGTTAAATAAATAAGACAAAAATATTATACTTGGTCATTTATTTATTAAGGAAAATATTACATATAATATTACATATTAGTGAGTAACAAAAGTATGTGAACCTCTAGGATTAGTGGTGAAGGTGAAATTAGAGTCGGGTGTTTTCAATCAATGGGATGACAATCAGGTGTGAGTGGGCACCATGTTTTATTTAAAGAACAGGGATCTATCAAAGTCTGCTCTTCACAACACATGTTTGTGGAAGTGTATCATGGTACGAACAAAGGAGATTTCTGAGGAGCTCAGAGAAAGAGTTGTTGATGCTCATCAGGCTGGAAAAGGTTACAAAACCATCTCTAAAGAGTTTGGACTCCACCAATCCACAGTCAGTCAGATTGTGTACAAATGGAGGAAATTCAAGACCATTGTTACCCTCCCCAGGAGTGGTCGACCAACAAAGATCACTTCAAGAGCAAGGTGTGTAATAGTTGGCGAGGTCACAAAGGACCCCAGGGTAACTTCTAAGCAACTGAAGGCCTCTCTCACATTGGCTAATGTGAGAGAGAAGAACCATCAGAAGAACACTGAACAACAATGGTGTGCATGGCAGGGTTGCAAGGAGAAAGCCACTGCTCTCCAAAAAGAACATTTCTGCTTGTCTGCAGTTTGCTAAAGATCACGTGGACGAGCCAGAAGGCTATTGGAAGAATGTTTTTGTGGACGGTTGAGACCAAAATAGAACTTTTTGGTTTTTAAAGAAAAGCATTATGTTTGGAGAAAGGAAAAGACTGCATTCCAGCATAAGAACCGTATCCCATCTGTGAAACATGGTGGTGGTAGTAGTATCATGGTTTGGGCCTGTTTTGCTGCATCTGGGCAGGACGGCTTGCCATCATTGATGGAACAATGAATTCTGAATGATATCAGAGAATTCTAAAGGAAAATGTCAGGACATCTGTTCATGAAACTGAATTTCAAGAGAAGGTGGGTCATGCATCAAGACAACGACCCTAAGCACACAAGCTGTTCTACCAAAGAATGGTTAAAGAAGAATAAAGTTCATGTTTTGGAATGGCCAAGTCAAAATCCTGACCTTAATCCAATGTTGTGGAAGGACCTGAAGTGAGCAGCTAATGTGAGGAAACCCACCTAAAATTCCTCCAAGCCGGTGTGCAGGACTGATCAACAGTTGCAGGAAATGCTTAGTAGCAGTTATTGCTGCACAGGGGGTCACAGCAGATACTGAAAGCAAAGGCTCACATTTTGCCACTCAGTAATATGTAATATTGAATAATTTTCCTCAATAAATAAATGACAAAGTATAATATTTATGTCTAAGTTGTTTAACTGGGTTCTCTTTTTCTACTTTTAGAACTGGTGTGAAAATCTGATGATGTTTTAGGTCATATTTATGCAGAAATACAGAAAATTCTAAATTGTTCACAAACTTTGAAGCACCACTGTATGTCCCTCTCTCTTATAGAACAGACAAAGCGGAATCTCCTATCCACTTTAAATGCTCCAGTCAAGCGAGCTGGCTCTCACTGCTGTAACGGGTTTAAGTGACAGAGAAGCAGGCACAACATTGGCTAAGAGCGTCTCCTGAATCTCTGTGGTTTCCTGCCAAAATGGCTCCTGCCTTGTCGGGGAACGTGGCACGTGGTTGGGCAGTGCCTACTTCTTGGCCCCTTTACCCTACCCTTTTCTCTAAGCAAAAACTAATAATGAGTTTAACCCCTTTTGCCATGCTGTGCTGTAAATGGTCCCTGCCAACTCTGTGACATTCAGGTTGAAGAGCTTAGTGCAGTGTGCCATACTGGAGGTCTGTCATCACAACAGGGTAATGATGATTAACACACAATTCTTGTGCTGGACTTTTAAAGGGCAAATGCTGACCAAGCAAGCACAGGAGGTAATAATTTTTGCCCTAATCTCATTGCAGACTGCAGCAATTCTTTTTGCAAGAATCTCTTCACTTCAGTAGGTTTAATAACCCTTTATACTGGTCTAATTCCTTGAGAACATTCTTCTAAATGGTCCGCAGTTTGCTCTCGCAGCATTCCTTGTTTTGTTCTTGGGAAAAATGATGCAGTTCATTGGAGGGGCAGCAGATTTCCTCTAATCTGGCATGCAGAACATTCCCGATTTCCCACACTTACACGAGACCTTTCCGTTGGGCTCAGCTCGGCTCCGGATGAGATCTCACGGTTCTTTCACAGACACACTCAGTTAGTGGCGTACAGAAAGTAAAACACAAGTGTGGTGGGAACAGAGTTACTGGTGTATGCAATAATTTGTTTTTCAAATGCATACATATTTCTCTTTAGTTACACGGAAATATGTTTCATAATAGAAATCTCTTTGGGATAGACCTAGTACAGTGTTCATTTATACGGTGATTGGTCATATTGATGATTAAATTATTTTGTTGATATTTGAGAAGCTCTCAATGAACCACGGCAAACATAATAAGCTTACACACCAGATTCAAGCCGTTCCATTGTCTTCTTTTAAGCCAAAAATGCATTTCCGAAATCTCCGTGCTCCATCACATTTTACCCTGTGCTTTTAAAGCTGAAAGGGAACTTACAGCCTCACTGATGCTGGACTTTACAGGGGCAATGGGGCACAAAGGCATGCTCGCTGCCTCTCTCCCTCCCTCTCCCCCTCTCGCCATGTTTTTGTTTTGTGCCTTGTCTTCACGCCTTGGTTGTCACGCACCACTGAGGGTGGATGGAATGTGGAAGACGGGAGCTATGATGATGGAGGTGCTGCTGGTTCTTTGTGAAAGAAAAGCCACCCTTAAACTTGAGCTGTTTGCCAAGCTAGTTGCATCTATATGTCAGCCTGCTTAGTTCAATAGTTGTACTAGGAATATATTTATGTGATCATATTGATGCTGAAGGAAGATGTATGGCAGTAAAAAACGTATGCATTTTATAAGATAACAGAAGCAGGTTCAGCAGTGCAGAGGGTAACTGTTAGTTTATGAGAAAGGGTACACAGATTTAGACTGTCATATTTCTGAACTGAGCTGTATTTCTGGAACAGAGACCCAAGCTGTCATTCACTTCTTTTCTCCACCCACAAGGTGTAAAGGGAATGATTGCAATTGGAATTTGGAAAGATAGAGGACAGTTCCCTACTCTGTGTGAAGTAACTCAATCCTTGAATGAGGCCTCTGTTTTGCGACTGTTTCTTTTCATTTCTTTCTCCACCTCTCTTGCTCTCTCACCCGTCTGCTCTGGAGCTCTGCATCCACTGTTTCTCCTGTACTGCTATAACTGTCTCGTAATGCATACTCTGGTCAGCACATTAACCCACGGTTCATCTAACGGCGCTTAATGAACCGATCTAATCCAAAATCATTCTGTTATTGTTAACAGATACTTAAGTGCTCCTCTTGGGAGCATGGTTTTGAGAAGAACATGTCATGGTTTGACTCTTGGCTTGCTCTTTATGTGTATTCAAGACAAAGTTTATCTCACAACGTTCCATTATAGCTCTAGCTCCATGCATAGAAAACTACCACCCTCTTAGCCACCCACAGCACTTATAACCCACTTGCTCAGATGGCAAATATGCAGTACCGGAAGCCCAGGAACACTCTATCAGTGTGCTATCTGAGCTCCTGTTTGTTCTGCTTCCTTTATCTGTCACATGAGGGCTGTGCAGCCACATAAACATGGCCCTGGAGCATTGCACCCTGGGATAGAGCCAGGTGCCACGTGAATGTAGGAACATTGTCCCTCCACCAAAAAAAAAAATACTTACAGAATAAGCAGGCCACAGAAAAGACTTTAACCTTATTTTGTGTTTGTTGATGTGATGAAACACATCCTCCTCTATGGAGAATTTATCAATACAGTTTGATGGCCAACAGTGTGGCATCAAGGCATGCTTCCATTAAAAGGCATCTGGCTTCAAGAAAGAACAATGAGAAGTGTTGTAACTTCAGTTCAATTCACAGATTAAAGAGTCCTTAATTTCTAAAGTATGTGCCACACTTGGTTTAACAGTCTGATTATAAGGATTTCAGGGCCACTGACTTTCTCATACATGACAAATTGTTTAGCCCCTTAGATCCTCTCCTCTGTAAAATCCAATCAGAAACAGACTTGGCGACAAATCAAAACATCCTCCACAGGATTAAATTGTGAGAGGGATAAACAAATGCATTTGATGCCCAAGGACAACTGCCCTGGAACACCCCGCTGACTGAGTGCAGTGATAACATCGTACAGGAATGGGGTCTCTGCCCTCATTGCAGACAGAGGACTACAGGACAGGGGGGTCATGGAATGCAGGAAGGGGAGGGAGAGGCAGTAACGAGCTCAGACCTCACTGGTTTGAATGACAAGGGCCCCGACATAACCATCAGTAAACAAAATGTGGCTGTAAAATTAACTACAAGACAGGTCCGACAGGAATCCCTAGCGGCACTTCCTGCCTTTCAGAGGCCATAAACAAGGTTTAAACAAGCCAAGCTGGCTCCAGCTCATACCCCACAGCTCCACTGGAAACCTGGACATGGTGACGACACGAGGAAAAACAATTGAATTAAGTGGGGGTACTTTATGTTTAGTGCTTTATGTTTAATTAGTTAAATTGCTAATCGAGGTATGAGGCTTTCCTTGCTTTTATGTACTTTTTTATGGTCTCTTGGTTAATAGTAACAGAGGAATGGAAAGTAATCTACATACTACCAAAGAAAACAATGGAAGCTTAAGGACTGCTCACATTCTGGCATTATGTACCACAGGATAATGACTCTGTCTAAATAGTATGCATGTTTTTATTCTGCCTTAAATAGGAATATAATTCTTAAAAAAAAAAAAATTAAGTGCACAGACTGTGGCTGTCAAGATTTATGGCAGTGGATTCCATGATAAAACGTGTAGACTGTGGTGAAGGCGATTGTAAAAGATTTTCATTAAGCCATGAAAGCCGTTTCATCCCTTCTGCCCCTTGCCTGAGACTTATGGTACTGCCTTCAGTATGAAATGCCACTTGAGTTTCCCCTGGGAACATGAACTCTAAAGGGGCTTGAAACATGCTTTTTTTTGCTGTCTGGAGACAGGCATCTGGTGAAGGAAGGCAGGACAGTGTAAAGATGACTAGAGTTTGACTTAACTTTCTCTAAATACCCTGTATTCTCCCCCACATTCATCCGGAGTCCTACAAAAATGGTATTTTAACAATATATGTGGCTGGCTTTTTGCAACTGAGCCAGCTGCTTTCTAGCAACATATTGTATATGGCTGCATTTAAGCAATAGATGTAGCTGCATTGTTGCATAACACAGCAAATCAAATTTCCACAGAGCTGTTCCCCATGTTGGCTATATGTGGGACCATCTGGAATATTAATGCACCCTTGAAACTATTTCCTGGCGGTATTTACACAGTGGCCACGTTTAAAAGGTTTTTAAAACATGTACTCATATTTGTTTGCGACAATGACTCTGACAGGGCACCGCATGGTACGCCAGCTTTGGTCAGTCGCAGGGGTAAAAGCGTCCTACTTGAAAAGGCTGTACCCCCACCCCTCACAGTTGTTTTCCTAAACACCGGATTTTTGTTCCGAACTTGGGAGAGAGCAGTGCTGACAGTATTTATAGCCTCGTGTTCTAACCAAAATGATCAGTGTACCACAAAATAACTTCCTCAGTCCTGGCCACAAAATAACAGGATGCCTTCAATTGTGCGTATTTATTAATTTTAGCAAGAGATTGCTAGTTTTATAAATGGCAGTGCTCCTGCTGCAGCCCTCTGAAGTTGGCTGTATAAACTTCCTCTCCCTCTCTCCTACGTCTTGCTTGATTGAGCCTAGAAAACTAGGTGTTTTCAGTGTTTTCAGTATCACATTACTGGCATCGCTCAGTATCTGGTCCATTTCGCCAGGTTGGATATAGATAGTCAAAAGTGCCTGGTACTGTATGAACTACGAAGGACTCAGAACTTAGAAGCCTCTGGGGAGTTGGAACACAGACGAACATAAACACAGACGAACAGGCGGTACTGGAATTCAACCCTAAGAGCAGGATGCCGATAATGGTGATTCAGTACCTCAGACCCAACTCAGAACATCTTCAATCTGACCAACAAACCTCACCTAGCCGAGGCAGGATATGAACTGGAGTAACTCAGCAGTGGGAACCAGTGCTCTACCAACTGAGCAACCTCGATTGCATGGCAGGTTCCTCACGATGTGTTGTATTCCCTCGCTGAAGGGCAAGGCCACCCTGTTCCACTCGACACGAGTTCCTGATTCATGTGTCCATTCAACCTGGTAGGAGTTCCTGGTTCACACCTTGATGGTGTCCAAGGTACCAGCTCCCCATCAGTTCATGCTGGTCATGCTAAGTTAAGTTCTGTAATGCTTATAGACGGCATCTCACCATTAGGGTTGAATTCTAGTACCATCTATTTATCAATGTCTGTGAGACAGTATCAATACACAGACTACTGACAGAATCAACAAAATTTAAGCAGACTTAAAATATCCATACGGTCCAAACATCATCATCAATTAACAATTTTAAACCAAGTTCTTGGACTAAACAAACCAACACTGCAGTCATTCACATTCTACTTTAACCCATGATAAGATTTTATAAAAGAATTTGTTGGGCACTCTCCAAAATGATCTAATGATCTTAAAAACACAGTCCATCCTGCACTTTTGTTGTGAATTGAATAATAGCATCATAAAGCTTCATTCGTCTTTGTATTGAAGTTCCAGCGGAAGTGCTTTCTCCATTGCGAAATATCTCCCTGTTGTGTTTCTGTGATGCATGTCGCATGTTTATTTCTCTCTCAAAGGCAGTCTCAACTATTACCAATCAAAACATGATGGGTTTATTCCCCTGTCACTCGCTAATTATGTTAAACGGACCTGTTAGTCTTTCCAAGCAGCTCCCTGAAGTCCTACCCAGTGAGAGCACCAGCTTGCTTTATTTCCCTCCGATCCTGGTAAGAAAAAAGCAGTTTTAAGCCCTTTAAGCCCAACAAGTGTGATTCTTTAAAATAAAAAAATCACTCAATATTGTGATATAACAGTTAGTTCCTAAAAAGTGTTAGACGACCTAGAGGGTTCCCCTCTGAGATCTGGTGAGTGTGGAGGCCGTTTGAGAACAGTGAACTCTTCATGTTCAAGAAACCAGTTTGGGATGATTTGAGCTTTGTGACATGGCACATAGAAGATGGTACACTGTGATCATAAAGGGTTACACATGGTCAGCAACAACACAAACACACGCTGTGGTGACTAAACGATGCTCAACTGGTAATAAGAGGTCCAAAGTCAAGAAAATATCTCCAACAAGCATGCCACATTCAAAGTCACTTGAATCACCTTTTTTCCCCTTTATGATGCTTAGTTTTAACTTCAGAATCTTCAAGTATTCATGCCCAAATTAATTGAGTTTGTCCATTTGGCCCACACAGCAAAAAATCTTGTGATTTTTGACACAACCTCAATTTTACTGACTTCAATACATCAATTACCAGATCCTGCAGCTTTCCTCTGCACAACGTCAGAAGAATACACCTATTTGTGATCTCAGAAACGATTCAGCTCCCATTCAGGCTCTCGTCATTTCCAGACTCAATTACTGCAATATCTTGTTTGAAAGTCATGTTCCATTTCTCCACTACAGAACATTCAGAATGCTGCAACCCCTCTGGTTCACAACGTACCAGCTAACTCATGTCATTACTCTAAGGGATTGCTGTTCAAGTTCCAGGATCACATTGAAAACTCTTGTCCTGGTGTTCCAGACCTCAAAATGTTCTGCTAGTTTTCTGAACTTGAAAACTTGATGCAAAAGATATGTAACTGCATCAGAGATACCGCTGAAAACATAAGAGAATGAGGAGTGATTGAAACAATTGATACTTTTGCATGACAGAAGCCAAAAATGCATTGGTAGACAGTATTATGATCAACTCAGAAGATCAGGCAGATGAAACTCAACTTGTGAATGTGGACCAGTTTATATAGTTATAAGTGACAGAGAATATGCAGGTAGTGGGAGGACAAAAATGAGTACTACTTACAATAGGACAGGCACACACTTAAGCCATTTGCACAGTGTTACAAATAAGCAGTGGAAAGCCATCCACACAAACACGAGCATCTTGCCCAAAAAAGTCTCTAAACACATCAACTGAGTTAGAACAGTCTGTAGCCCAAATGGGAGCTATCGAGCAAGTGAGCACACAACCAGTTGGTTTTGTGCAGCGGTATCTATTCGCTCTTTACTTCTAAGCTCTTGTATCTGTTATTTGTAGTCATTTCATATTGTACACTTCCTCCACTTTCCTTAAACTCTCTGGAGTTCCACACAGGGTCTCCGGGTCAATAAATCTATGAGAGGATGTTTCAGCACAGGCCTGAATGCATCTACACCATGCCAGTGGAGACCTGGCTGGTAAAGATGTTACCATCTGGGCTGCAGGCCAGAGACACAAGGTTATCTTATCGAATGCTAAATGTAAGACTCATAGGGAGTCATGAACCAGTTGGAGAGCTAAATCTTGTCAGCGCTATTAAGCAGCACAAACTGTTACCTGTCTTTTGTTGTATAAACAGATAAGGCTAAGCAATAAAATTAATCTAACGTTACTGCTGAAATTTCAAATACCATCATGGTGTCCCAAATACAGATTTCAACTAATACTATAATAAAGTGGATTTTCAGGGGAATCCCTGTTGAGAGAAACCAGGCAAACAAACCACAATGTCTGGCTGGTGGGATGAAGCTAAAATGAAGGGACTGTTCCGTCTGGTGGTTGGATGATGATCAGATTTCCATTACATTCATTTAGTCTCATCTTTCCGCCTGATAATCCTGTGTGTTCAATAAACTCGGCCTGCTTTTTAAAGAGCATTTTATGACGCAAAGTATAAACAAAAAACAAATCGAAAACAGTTAGCAAGGTTCTATCCTGGTACCTGGTTTTGTTACAAGAGCACTGCACCTACTTCATGCATTACCTAAAAACAATGACCATATACAGGACGGTGCTTGTGTTCCAGGGATGTGTGTCTGCGCATGTGTGTGTATATCCCCAACCACTTCCAGTCCGGGAGCTTACAGTCTCTACACTTGTTAATCCTAACTATATCCTGCTGTCAGGCTAACGAAAACAATCAGAGAATTTATTGCTCTGTTTCTTTCAAGGAGTTGAGCTCTGAGAGGAGTGGTGAGCGTCATGGCAGCCTCACCTAGGCAGAGAAGCATTTGTTCCTCTCCTGCTGCTTGTCAGTGACTGTTTCATTTATCCCACACCACGGCACTGCTAAAGCATGCCAGTGATGCAGACTCTAAGCAAATACAAAACAATCGAGGCATCATCCTGTAGTCTGCACATATCTCAGAGCCATGTTCAGAAAATAGACAAAGGTCCTTTACTTAGTTGGGCAACATGGAGTTCTCACTTAAACAGTCTGACAGACCCTTTTTCCTCAGCAAGTCCTGGCGATGGCAACCCATGTAGTATAGCAACCCATTTAACTCCCATTTATCCTGGTTATTTCTCAACAAACAATAATTAGTGTTTTCAGTTTTTCTCTTTACATTTAAGCGGTTTAATTTCATATTTTAAGTGGAAAATCAGTGATTGTACCTCAAGGAAAATCCTGAATCCATGCGCAAGTCTTAATTTATCCTCAAACATCAGTGCAGGTTTATGGCTACTTTAAAGTTTAAATTACAGGGTTCTCTATCCTACCCATGGGTGGCATGGTAAAGCAGTGGTTAGCACTGTTACCTCATAGCTCCACAGACCAGAGGTTTGATTCCTGGCTCGGCCACCTTCCCTTTTCTCCGGTTCCCTCTCGCATACCAAATACATGCATCAGGTCCACTGGCATCTCTATAGTGTCACTGAGCGTTTGTTTGTGCATGCATGCGACCTGAAATGGATCGGTGTCCAGGGTGTCTAGGGTCGCTTCCCACCTTGTGCCTTGTGCTGCCAGTCTCTCTCTGCAAGCCTGAACCAGTATGAAACTGAATGTATGAATACATGAATGTCTCCTATTCAGTCCTTTCACTGACTAAAGACTATAGAGTTTGAAAGAAAGCAATCGGATATAATAGTGTGCATCTGTACCGCTGATTCAGAACATTTCTGACCAGTCCTTCTAGACTGGATCTGCATTCTTATTGAGAAGGGCGTGAGTCATGCCATGCTTATCCTCTATTAGAAGAGCTTCAGGATGTTTTGAAAGAAAGGTGATTATTCTATCACAAAGCACCCAAACTTAATTCTATGAGGAGGTTTGAATAACAGATAATGTCTTCTTGGTTTCTGGGAACTGGAAGAATGTTCGAATATACATAAGCACCATTTCCCGGCTCAATCTGAGTAAACAGTGTGCAAGCGCGATCATGCAGATTGTATATGAACAAAGCAAGGTGCTTCATACCTCTATTCTCCTAAAGAGATTAAGAGGAAGAATGGGATATGTATGGTAGAAGATTTCTACAGCAGGATGGTGAGTGAAATGCACCCATTGCCTGGACAATTGCTAAACTAAATGCCCAAGTAAACAAACAGTAATCTCAGATAAGCTCCAATATCACAGTCTACACCTCTCCGCCACTCTGGTGCCCGACGTCCCGCTGGCTTTATTGGGTGACCGTAAACTAGCCGTCAAGGGTCTGGATTAGGTTAATTATTTCCCTGTGTTAATTTTGCCTCTCTCGCTGCCTGGGGAGTATGGGGTCACTCCTGTCTTTTTTTATAATCCCTTTCTGTGCTGAGAGCCTGATTAAGAGGGAGGGAGGTGTAGAGGGCAACTGCCAATGACAACTGGTGCTTGTTGCCACGGAGTGGTGGGGGAGTACCGCTCAGGCAGGGCCTATGTATCAGAGCATTAGTGTGAAGGAGATATGATCCACAGAGTGCTAAATGATGCTGTCTGCTCCTCCACAAGCACTGTCTGCTAAACGAGACCACCTCAAGACCTGGGAGTGAGAAACAGGGAAAGGGTCAGGAAGAGAATGGATGTATTAAAGGCTTAGTTCCGAAAGTTTTATGAGGTCTGATAAAGAACCGGAGGGTTTGGTTTTAAAAATGTAACAACAGCTGTGTATTAAGATCACAATGAGGTCATTGTTGAATCCTTTCAATTACTGTTGGCTTGATGATTTCCTATGCCATAACCCCGCTAATCGAACTCCCATTATACGAATGCTACCCACTGTGCCACCGCACTTTAATTTTATATTGAAGTTTTTCACAAAGTGTCACAATGAGATATCCCCAGATAACAGACCGACAGGAGGACCGATCTGCAAGCCCCTGCGCCACGATAATATGCTGACTTCATTGAAAGTACAACCCCAAATCTGAAGATGTTGGGACAATATGGAAAATGCAAATAGAAATAAACGCAGCGTGTCTTACATTTACTTTGACCAATTCTTTGCAGACAATGTGAACCCAAGATACTTGTCTGTATGTTTAAAAGCTGACAAGGGATTACTTTGGCAAACCTTTGTCAAGCACCACAATACAGAGTTACATTCACAAATGCCACAAAACTTTACTGTGCAAAAAGAAGCAGTGTACACATCTCTGGGCTTGGAGGCCTCTAGGATGGACCATTACACAGTGGAAATGTGTACTGTGGTCAGATGAATCAGTTTTCCAGATTTTTTTGGGGGCAGAAATGGATGCCGTGTGCCCTGGACCAAATATGAAAGAGACCTGTTATCAGCATCAAGTCCAAAACCCAGGGTTTGTCATTGTATGGGTTTGGCAAAGTTCATTTACACTTCTGTGATTGCAGAATTAATGTAGAAATGTACACTGAGATTTTAGAGCAACATATGCTGCCTTCAAGACAACATCTTTTCCAGGGGTGTCCATGCATTTTTCAGACAATGCAAAACCACATGCTGCACACATTACAAAGACATGGCTGCACACAAAGAGGGTACAGGTACTTGACTGACCTGCCTCCAGTCCTGACCTGTTCCTAACAGAGAATGTCTGGATAATTTTGAAAGGGAAATGAAACGAAACAAAACAAAACGAAAAATGTGACAACAATGAACCCGTACTGTTGCACACCTTAAGGTGTGTTTGCAGGAAGAATGCGACAAAATAACACCTGAAACACTTAATCGCCTGGTGTCCTCGGTGCCAAAACGTCTTTTAGGCGTTGTGAGAAGAAATAGCAACATTGCAAATTGGGAAATGCTTTATTATTATTATTAACCTTTTTTAAAATGTGTTGCAGTCCTGAAATTCAGGGTGGATGTGTATTTACAAATGAAATGAAGCTGCCCAGACACAACATGAAATATCTTGGCTTTTTACTGTCTGCAATGAAATAAAAGTAAATGTAAGGAACACTGTGTTTATTGTTAATTTGCTTTTTTCCATACTGTCCCAACTTTTTCTCATTTGCGGTTGGAAGTGGGATTTTATTATTATTTTATTATTCTGAATTTTTGCTACCCAAAGCATTTCCTGGAATGAGGTACATTCAACAGCTGCTCTTTGACTTTCATTTTTCTTCTCAATACAGGGAAACGTCAAAAATGTTGGCCATGGTAACTGGCTTTAGGCAATGGATATGGCAAATAAACATAAATCAATTTGAGAAAATCTGGAGAATATTTTAAATGACAAAACAATCAAAGCATTACAGCTCCTTTAGGTACAACATCACAGCGGTCACGTGTACAGATAAATTTGACATAGAATCCGATAACTTGTTTTCTCTTGTATAATGGATACATGTGACTGTGTTGATTGTGTCTTTTTTGCTCCTAAAACTGTAGCTATATTTTAAGGCTTTCTCAATAGCCAAAATGTACCTCTGTTTTGTGCGGCTACCAAAATAGACCACTTGTAATTTAGACTCTGCTTCAAAACTAACCACACTTCAGTCCTTCATGTCTATTTTTGAACCTTACAACTGAATTTCTGCTTCTGATCTTCAGTGTTCCTTAAAGTATTATCCTCAGATCTGGGACTGCATACGCCGTTTTGTGGCTGAAGTAAAACAATCGACACAATCTAAATGTGACTGCGGAAATCACTCATAAACAAGCTTGTTTTTTTTTTCAGTCACACTTTTTCTCATACTCACTCTGGGTCATTGACAAAAGCAATAAAGTAGCCTTTTCTTGACTAGAATGAGAGTGTATCAAATAGGATAGCTGACATGTAAACACAGATTTTCCTTTCTATTTTTCTTTCTCTCTTTTTAACTTTCCCTCTACTCTGCTGTAAAAGATTTGGAAACGGAGCAAATTATTCAATGAAACAGTCCCTCTGCCTCTTGTTTAGAGTGGTTGATGTTTATACCCTTGTGAGAGAGGCCTGACCATGTTTGCTCCAATCCACAAGCTGTTCTATCCTCCTCTGGGACCCAAGCCATGTGCTTTAGAGGAAAACCACACAAGAGAGACCTAGCAGGGGGTAGAACATTCCAGAAAAAGCTTGGCCACTGCAAGTCAAGACACCAGCAAGAAACCCAACTGGATGTGGTGAATAAGTCAAATTACAAAAAGGGAAATGGAGAGGAAAACCTCAGGGTGAACTGGAAAAAATAGAGCAAAGGAAAGCCATATTTGTGTTTTATAACATGCTTTTCTGGCCTGAGCCAAGGAACGAAGCCTGGACGGAGGGAATGGAGATGCATAGCTGGAATGCTGCAAATTAAAAGTCTCGGCTTAATCAGTTGGATAGGTATTTACTCATCTGAAATATATTAAGTACAGGCCAAATAGGTCATGAGGAGCTCCCAACTGGCATGTGTGTGGGAACAGTATGTGTTTTGGAAAGATGGCAGACAGTTTTTTCCAAGAAAATAACTCGCAGAAAGTATAGCTGATTGCACAAGAACTCCATCCCTGGCAGTTATAGAGGACAGAGACTACTAACAACTTCTACCTCACTCCATAACAAACAACGAGGGCCCAGGCCCCCAAGGCTTCCGGTGTCCCACACACAGCCCACAAATAAACACAATCACGTCCTTTAACTGTGCAGCTCCTTCCTTCCTTGCTCACTCCTCCTCACTTTTTTTCTGAGATGAAAAGGGGAATAGGATCGGCCCAAAATGGCCAAACTGAAAAGAAACATAATGCTAAGTGCCTGTATGGAGTCGGCAAATGAAAACAGAAGGGTCGTTTAGAATGTCATATAATACATCCAGTCCTAAATGGATAATTCAGTGTCTCACTTCAGCAGGGTGTCATATAATCCATAGGCTTCCTGCAGTTCATTATTTCATAGCATTAGCTAAGTTCTCGTGCAGTCCAAACATTTTTGTAGGCTATGGAAGAAACTTAAGTCACTGGATCACATTTCTGCTCATGTTTTCAATAAACAATCTTTCTGGAAATTAAGTTTTACATGGTATAAAATACATTATGTAAATAAAGGTATGTGACTGCGTTGATTAACTAACTAAGCTGATTCACGTGGTGGTGCGCTGATTAGCTCTGCTGTCTCACAGCTCCGGAGAACCCTGTTCTGGTTCTTGGCCTGGCTGCAGTGGAGTTTTATGTTCTCCGCTTGTCTGCACTGATTTCCTCTGGATACCCCAGCTTCGGGGATGGACTTCCTGGATAGGGTTGATGTCCACATTGAGCTGGATATATCTCAGCTCCTTGATACCCTGAATTCAATTAAGCAGGTGTGACTATGAATGAATGAATGAATGAATGATGAATAAGTTACGGATCATGAGTATCAGTACTAGTTACATTTCATAATGGCATCATTAGCTCATCATCTCCATAACAGTCTCTGGACACCATAATATTAATGTCAGAGTGGTGGTGGCTGTAGAGGCCCATTTAGGAGTGACAGTCTGTAAACACTTTTGAGGTGAAAGGCAGCTTTGGATACTTTTGGCTATCTTTTACTGTGGTTCTTGTTTTCTATGGTTCATCTACAACCAAAATCAGAAAAAGATGGGACGGTATGGAAAATGCAAATAAAAAATATATGCAGTGCACCTTACATTTCCTTCAAGTTTTTTTTTCTTTGTAGACAGTATGGACTCAAGACATTTCAGTTTTTCAATTTCTGGTCAATTTCATTTGTTAATAAATATCCATTCCTGTATTTCAGGTCTGGAACACATTCCAAAAGTTGGGACAAGGACAATTTAGGGCTAGAAATGAGGTTAAAAAACTAAATAATAATGTGATTTTAAACAGGTGATGTTAACAGGTGATTATAATCATGATTTGGTACAAAAGCAGTATCCACGAGTCTTTGAGGAGTAAAGATGGGCAGAGGATCTCCATCTCCATTTGTTGTTATCAACAAACGTGTAAGAAAAAATACTGAAATGTTTAAAAACATTGTTCCTCAATGAAAGACTGGAAGGGATTTACTTAGTTCACTACTAACTTTTTCTGATTTGGCTTGTTTTCCATCATCTTGTTGAAAAATGCACAGATTTTCCCTGGATAAGATGCCATCTTGAAGGCAGCTTATGTTGCTCTTCTGCATTAATGCAGCCATCACAGAAGTGTAAATGACCATTGCCAAGGGCACTGCCCCAACCCCATACCATGACAGAGCCTGGTTTTTGGACTTGTTGCTGATAACAGTCTGGATGGTCCTTTTCGGCTTTGGTCCGAAGCACATGGTGTCCATTTCTTCCAAAAAAGATCTGGAATACTGATTGGTCTGTCCATAATACATATTTCCATTGTGTGATGGTCCATCCCAGATGCCTCTGAGAAATGGTTCTGGTTAACATAAGGCTTCCTTTTTGCACAGTAATGTTTTAAGTGTGATTTGTTAATGTAACTCTGTATTGAAGTGCTTGATAAAGGTTTGATAAAGTAATCTCTTGCTCATGTGGTTCTATCAGCTATTGGATAGATGTCCGTTCTTGATGCAGTGCCATCTGAGGGATCAGAGATCACGCTTCTTCGGTTTAGACTTAAGCCCTTGCTCTTTACACACTGAAATTCCTCCATATTCCTTGAATTGTATAATGATATTATGCACTGTAGAGGGAGAAATGTGTAAATCCCATCTAATCTTTCTTTGAGGGACATTGTTTTTAAACAGTTCAGTAATTGAGATCCATCTTTGCTCATCAAAGACTTAACCTTTCATGAATGCTGCTTTTGTACCAAACCAGCATTATAATCACCTGTTGACATCACCTGTTTGAAATCACATCATTATTTAGTTTAGTTTTTTTTTTTTTTTACCTCATTACTAGCCCTAAATTGCCCTGTCCCAACTTTTTTGTAATGTGCTGCAGGTCTGAAATGCAGGAATGGATATTTATTAACAAATGAAATTACTAGAAAAAAACATAACATATCTTGGGTTCATACTGTCTGCAAGAAAATAAAAGTCAACATAAATATTAGAAACACTGCATGTATTTCCATTCCGTCCCAACTTTTTCTGATTTGGGTTGTAGTTGTGCAAACCTCTCCTAATTTTCTGCACCTCTGACCACAGTACCTGCTTCTAGTAACCCCTGCACAGAGAATCAGTTTCCCAAATGCTGAAATCTGGGTCAAAGGCATCGGGGTCCTGTTGACAGTTGACTTAGTAATGCAGGTGTGTGTGTATTTCGGTCTACACCCTGAAGCTAGCTATGTGTACTGTGTGCTATGTCTTTCATATCATCCTCTGTCCTGCCTAATTAGTGAGCATGTGCTAGATCTGTGCTTTGTCTTTTGTGTGTTGGGCACTCTTTCCAGACAATTCAAAGTCCCTATCTGATGTACAGCTGGTGGAAGCTGTTAAGTCTCTTCTCCCACCAGGAGCACATAGTCCATGACGCACTGCTGTACAGCAGGGTGCGAATGATTCAGGCTTTCTTCCCAAGCAGTTTTGTGCACATTGTTAGTTGTTTTTCTGTACTACTAGCCAAAATCTGTTGTCTCTTTGCCAGTCAAAGTGGAGATTGCAGGGTGGAGACACAGTGTGTCAGTGTTGGTGGATCCTAAACTTCATAGTCAATAATGTTGTCAATAACGTAAGTCAATAATGTTGACAGTGGGTGCTGAAGTGCACCAAATCCTATCACACATGACTTCTGACCTATGGTAGACCTGTACATAGTGTTCCATGAGGTGATGTGGATGTTCTTCTGCGTGCTTCTATTGTTGCATCATCATCATCATCATCTGCAAAGAGCATGGATCTGGATGTGAGACATGCTGGACCAAATAGCTTCCCATCTGACTGTCCAGAGATAAAATGCCCTCATTGGTAGATCCAAAGACATGTCTGAGCAAGAGAGTGAAGGGTATCCAAAAAAGTTGGTGGTTCCTGTTTGGCCACTAGAACTGTTGACAGCATCTGAAGAGGGTCTGAAGGAGACCTGGAAGCAGTCAGACCTAACAACATGCACTCGAGTGAGAAGCTTTGGTGAAAGAAGGTGTAAAAGAATGAGACAGGTGCTGTATAAGCCCTGCATGCTGCTTGAGGACTTGAACCAGGGCCTGCCCAAACTCAGGCAGACAGCACCAGCTCCATTTCAAGATCTTAGCCCAAAACCTTAACCCAGCAGCTTCTAACACAGCAAGCTGTAGGCTTTTTAATGTGTCTTTGGCCCTTTAAGAATTTGGGTGGGCAATGGGGGTGCAGTGGTTACGGTACTGCACTATTAGCCAAAAGGTTGGGGGTTTAAGTTCTGACTCTGCCAAAGTTGCCACTAATTGGGCGCTTGAGCAAGGCAACCATCAGTTGGTTGGATTTTAAAAGACATTTAAGGACAGTGTCTGCTGTAGGTGTTCATGTTGAGAATCCTTACTCCATATCACTGCTAGTCATCTGCCTGAGGTCATAGAGGGTTTCCACATTGGTTGATATGACCTTCATTTTAAAACAGTACCCATCTGGCACAGAGAGAAAATACATAACATAAAGGCCAGTACCCATCAGCATATGGAAGCTTGTACAATAAATGTCATGTACTACTCAAACAGCCCCATGACTCCAGCAACTCTAAACTCTAAACAGGTAATTCCACAGACCTAGAATTGGACACAGGGGTGATAAAAAACCCATCGGAACAGGGTGTCCTTGAAAGGGATAAATGAGAGAATGCCTTGCACTCTATGAAGACACAAAACTGAAACTCACAAAACCAACTGTGGATGAAGATCCACCTCACCTCCCCTTTAGGGCATCATGAGGAGAGACTCACTATGCCTCTAGAAACCAGCGGACAAACCTCACTTTGCCAAATGGAATACATATCAGAGTAACTCAGGTAGAGGACTGGTTCCAAATGCTGAGCCACCCTAGTCCATATCCTGCCTCTGATGAGGTGAGGATCTTCTATTGGTAGTCAGTCTTTTGAGTTGCCTTTTGAGTTTGTGTCTCCAAGGTGTGCAAAGCTGTCCTGTTCTGCCAGTCTCTTTCCTGGTTTCATTCTGTCTGATTTTGGACTGTCTTCATTATTTGTCTCTGTGTTTGCCTCAAGTCTCTGAAGTTCTACACGTCATGGGGGTTGGGACAGTGGCTCACACCTGATTCACCTAAACCTTTTGACTGCTAACAGGAAACAGTATTGTGGTAAAAAACACCCTCATATTAATTTCCACACCTTCATTAATATTTATGGTAAATACGGTAAATATGGTATGGTTTTCTTCCAGAATGGTCCTGTATTTGGCTCCATACATCTTCCCATCAATTGTAACCATCTTCCCTGTCCCTGCTGAAGAAAAGCAGGCCCAAACCATGATGCTGCCACCACCATGTTTGACAGTGGGGATGGTGCGTTCAGGGTGATGAGCTGTGTTGCTTTTACGCCAAACATAACGTTTTGCATTGTGGCCAAAAAGTTCGTCTGACCAGAGCACCTTCTTCACATGTTTGGTGTGTCTCCCAGGTGGCTTGTGGCAAACTTTTTTTATGGATATCTTTGAGAAAATGGCTTTTCTTCTTTGCCACTCTTCCATAAAGGCCAGATTTGTGCAGTGTACGACTGATTGTTGTCCTATGGGACAGAGTCTCCCACCCCTCAGCTTTAGATCTCTGAAGTTCATCCAGAGTGATCATGGGCCTCTTGGCTGCTTCTCTGATCAGTCTTCTGCCTTGTTTGAGCTGAAAGTTTAGAGGGACGGCCGGGTCTTGGTAGATTTGTGCAGTGGTTCTGATACTTTCTTCCATTTCAAATATGTATCGCTTGCACAGTGCTCCTTGAGATGTTTAAAGCTTGGGAAATCTTTTTGTATCCAAATCCGGCTTTAAAATTCTCCACAACAGTATCTCAGACCTGCCTGGTGTGTTCTTTGGTCTTCATGATGCTCTCTGCGCTTTAAACAGATCTCTGAGACTATCACAGAGCATGTGCATTTATACGGAGACTTGATGACACACAGGTGGATTCTATTTATCATCATCAGTCATTTAGGTCAGCATTGGATCATTCAGAGATCCTCACTGAACTTCTGGAGTGAGTTTGCTGCACTGAAATTAAAGAGGCCGAATAATTTTGCACGCCCCACTTTTCAGTTTTATATTTCTAAAAAAAAGGTTAAAATATTCAATAAATCATTCCACTTCACAATTGTGTCCCACTTGTTGTTGAATCTTCACAAAAAACTACAATTTCATATATTTATGTTTGAAGCCTGAAATGTGGCAAAAGGTTGAAAAGTTCAAGGGGGCCGAATACTTTTGCAAGACACTGTACATAGTCTTATTAGAACCAGTCAGTATTACCAAAGTATACATTTTTGATGTTGCTAGAAGATGATATTTCTGTAAATTATGTGTTTCATCTTTACCCTTAATGACATAAATCAGCAAAATTAAAATGAGGTTAGTCTGTAACACTACATGCATTACTGAAATGGTGTATTTATAAATTTGGAGATTTGTAATGTGTGAATCATAAGCCATAACTTTAGTAATAATGTGTACTTCTTTGCGGGAAAATGAGTTTGATTTGCTTTGGGTTGTTGTCTTGCTGCGTTACCCACGTTCTACTGAGATTCAGTTCACAGACAAATATCCTGACATTTCCCTTTAGAATTTGCTGGTATAATTTAGAATCTATTGTTCCATCAATGTTGACAAGTCATCCTGGCACAAATGCAGCAAAGCAGTCCTAAGAAATAAAAACTACCATCACCATGTCTCGCAGGTTGGCTAAGGTTCTTATGCTGGAATGCAGTGTTTTCACTTCTCCAGACATAAGGCTTCTCATTAAACTAAAAAGTTTATTTTGGTCACATCCATTCACAAAACCTTTAATCTCTCCATGTGATCTTTAGCAAACTACATATGGGCAACATGTTCATTTTGGAGAGCAGTGGCCTTCTCCTTGTAATCCATTTGTATGCATTGTGTCTGACTGTGGATTCGTAGAGTCCAAACTCTTTAGAGAAGGTTTTGTGATCTTTGTGACCAGAACGCTTTTCTCATGTCAGAAATCTCCTTCCCACTCTCCTCCCACTCTTCCACAAAGTGTGGTGAAGATCAGACTTTGATAGATCCAAAGCTATGGATGGTAAAGCCATTGTTCCACTCTTTGTGTGTGGGTTTTTTGAAAGACACAAGTTGAAAAAAAGGAAAAAGATCGAAGAAAAGAAGTGATAAGAAATAGACTTAAAAAAGAGAAAATAGAAGAATCTGAGATAAAGTGCTGAAATGAAAACAAGCAAGCTTGAGAATGAAATAATTCCAAAAGGACCACATTGAAAAGGAAGCAAACATGGAAAAGAGATGGTTCTGAAATAAGTAGAAATGAGAATATGGAACACTGATTAGTGAGAAAAGAAAGCAAAAGTTGGAAGACTGTAATAAGCATGTGAGCTTGAATTTATGATGACAGATCATTCATTTCAAAGTAAGTTAAAGTATGGATAGTTAAGTTGGAGAAATAAACAAACAGGAAAGTTTCTTAGTCCTTGTCCAGACTCAGCCTTAGTTCATTGGTTTATTTACTACTTATGAATCAGGGACAATATTTTAGTTATTCCATTGCTAGTGGATGCCATTTTTGGTTCAGTCATTTGTCTTGTTCCAAGTAGATCTGTGGTAGAGCACATGAATTCCCTGTATCTAATCCTATTCCAGGTGACCAAGAGAAATTAAACCATATTAACAAGCAACACATACAGTGGGGGGCAAAAAAGTATTTTAGTCAGCCACTGATTGTGCAAGTTCTCCTACTTAGAAAGATGAGAGAGGGCCTGTAACTTTTTCATCACACAGGTACACTTTCAACTATAGAGAGACAAAAAAAAAAAGCTCTTCTGTCCTCCACTCGTTTACGTACCTGTATTAATGGCACCTGTTTTTGACCTCGTTATCTGTATAAAAGACACCTGTCCCACAGCCTCAAACAGTCAGACCCCAAACTCCACCATGGGCCAAGACCAAAGAGCTGTTGAAGGACACCAGGAAAGAAAATTGTTAGACTGCACCAGGCTGGGAAGAGTGCATCTACAATAGGCCAAGCAGGTTGGTGTGAATAAATCAACTGTGGGAGCAATTGTAAGACATACAAGACCACTGATAATCTCCCTCGATCTTGGGCTCCACGCAAGATCTCATCCCGTGGGGTCAAAAATGATCATGAGAGTGGTGAGCAAAAATCCCAGAAACTACACGGAGGGACTTGATGAATGACCTGCAGAGAGCTGGGACAAAGTAACAAAGGCTACCATCAGTAACACACTACGCCAAGAGGGACTCAGATCCTGCAGTGCCAGGCGTGCCCCCCCTGCCTTAAGCCAGTACATGTCCAGGCCCGTCTGAAGTTTTGCCAGAGAGCATATGGATGATCCAGAAGAGGACTGGGAGAATATGTGGGTCACATAAAAACCAAAATAGCACTTTTTTGGTAAAACTCAACTCGCCGTGTTTGGAGGAAAAGAATTCTGAGTTGCGCCATAACCTACTGTGAAGCATGGGGGGGTGGAAACATCATGCTTTGGCGCTGGTTTTGTTTTCTGCAGAGGGGACAGGACGACTGATCCGTGTTAAGGGAAGAATGAACGGAGTCATGAATCGTGAGATTTCAAGCCAAAACCTCCTTCCAGCCGTGAGAGCATTGGAAGATGGAACGTTGGCTGGGTCTTCCAGCATGACAATGAATCCCAAACACACTGCTCGGCCAACGAAGGAGTGGCTCTGTTAAAAAGCATTTCAAGCTCCTGGAGTGGCCCTAGTCAGGGTCTCCAGACCTCAACCCCATAGAAAATTTGTGGAGGGAGTTGAAAGTCTGTTGTTGCCCCAAAAAACATCACTGCTCTAGAGAGATCTGCATGGAGGAATGGGCCAAAATACCAGCTACAGTGGTGTGCCAACCTGGTGAAGACTTACAGGAAACGTTTGACCTCTGTCATTGCAACAAAGGTTATGTTAACAAGCATTGAGTTTGAACTAAATTTATTGACCAAATACTTATTTTCCACCATAATTTACAATTAAATTCTTTTAAAAATCCTACAATGTGATTTCCTGGATTTTTTTTCTCATTTTGTCTTTCATAGTTGAAGTGCAGTACCTATGATGAAAATTACAGACCTCTCTCATTTTTTTTGAGTAGGAGAACTTTTGCACAATCAGTGGCTTTGACTAAATACTTTTTTTGCCCCACTGTACACAAGTTCAGATAAGCATCACTATCTATCATTATGACCACAATGTACAGTGATAGATCCCTGTTCTTTAAATAAAACAGGGGTGCCCACTCACACCTGATTATCATCCCATTGATTGAAAACACCTGACTCTAACTTCACCCTCAAATTAACTGCTAATCCTAGAGGTTCACATATTTTTGCCACTCACTAATATATAATATTGGACCATTTTCCTCAATAAATAAATGACCAAGTATAATATTTTTGTCTCATTTGTTTAACTGGGTTCTCTTTATCTACTTTTAGGACTTGTGTGAAAATCTGATGATGTTTTAGGTCATATTTATGCAGAAATATAGAAAATTCTAAAGGGTTCACAAACTTTCAAGCACCACTGTAATTATTTCCCAGTCTCTTTATTAGAATTCAACCAGAAAATACATGAAATTTGTATGCAGAATTAAAAACACAATACAACAGCTTCTATAGGATACAGAGGCAAATATTTAGTGTAACCTCCCCTTTCACAAAACAACAAATCTAATGGTGGCCTAAGACGTATTGTGTCTATATGCATATAGTTTGAGGACACCAAGAAATGCCTACAACTTTTCCACTAGATTTTAGAATGTGACTGTGAGCTCTGTGCAAGTCAGTCAAGTTCTCACAACTGGTAAACCAATCTGTTATGGGCTTGGAGGGCAGGGCAAAATGTTGAAAACATAATGGTTATCTATCCTGTAAGTATCTTTATCCTGTAGATATACAGTATGTGTTCAACATTAATGAAATGAATGAACAGAGTGGATATTTTCGTATACTCAAAACAGAAACAAATTTTAATTTATGGAATAACAATAATTTCCAGCTGACATTTACATGTTTTAACAGATGCACAGAAGCTGTTTATATAAATCAAAGGGGATTTTAGGATTCTCATTAGGATTCTCCTGAAAGGAGGCATCTTTGCAAAGTCGTAGAAAAGCGCTCATCTGTATAGCCTGTGCCAAAGCTGGGTGAACATGGGCACTTAGGAGATATTCAAGCTGTTTCACAGTCCAAAGAGCTCTCCATACCGGAATGTATACCTGTGTACCATGATTGTTCTTCTCTATGAGACCTGTGTGACTGTGCCTGCTGCTCAATGAGTTTTTAATTTTGATCTAGTTAACCTGCTCCCTGGCTCTTCTTCCCTACTGAAAAAAAAAACATCCTGGATAAATATTTGAGCATGCTGTGTGAGTGTGCATGGCCCCAGCTCCCTCAGAGGCCCTTCCTGGCCTGTGTCAGCCAAGATTAATGTAGATTCACTAATGCACTGGGGTGGGAGGCACACACACGTACACTCCTCCAGAGTAGAAAGTTATCTGAAATCTGCTTTTCTCCTGCAGGTTTTTGGGGGGTGTCAGACATTGAGTTTCTTTTATACGTGACACTGTTTGTAAAGTGTTTGTCAAAATAATGGGTCAAAACTTGAGGAGATAATGGCATGATATAAAGAAAGAAGAGACATTATTTATCTGTGGTGGATCGTTATGTAATGGACGTTCCTTCACTCACACTTACAGACTGATGCTTCCAAGATGACTTCCTCAAACTTTGCAGTGCTGCATCCTGCATGAGTTCCAGAGGAGATTAGCTCAATCTGATCAAAACAAGTAGGAATGACAGTGTGGCCAGTGTCTGGTGAAGTACTCCTGCACTGCTCGTCTTCCATACCATTAGAAGATAACATTTATTATGCTGAAATATCTTGCACATAATCATGCCCTTTTACTGCAGAGCCTTGTCTTATAGCTCAGAGTCTTGCAAGGGTTCCTGAGATTAACAGTTGGGCATTGTGTAGCACGATGAGTCCTAAAGACTCGGAGGAAGGCTTGCTGTGGCCTGGCATGGTTAGAGGAATGGGCCCTAGCTGCTGTTATTTGGACTGGACAGAGGTGCCTTTGTCTGGCGGCTGCCACCGCCTAGCAGGTGCTTTTTAACTTCCCTGCTTCCTTCCTTCCATGCTCTGGAGGACTTAAGTGTCCTGATCCCCCCATTACCAAGCCACCCCCTCCCTTATCCTAACTGGCTGGGTAGATACATGTTCATCTTTCAGCTGGCACAGATGGAACGAGGCCATATTGGAACAGTGTTGCTGTTTGGATTTTCTATGAAATCTATGAATTTCTAGAAAAGTTATTAACTCTGCACCATATCTCTCTCTGGACTTCATAATTTGTAGCTCTTTGAATTGACTAACAACTTCTAGGAATTCACAGTCATGCTAGCACTGCCAACAAGCAGTGATGTGGAACAAAACAAACCTGGTCAGGGAGACGGAAGAGTAAAATGGTTGGGATTAGTACCCTAATCCAATATCCGAGGCTCCTGGCTGGTTTTGGTGTTAAAGGACGTGTTGGAAGAAGAGCACTGTGCCCACCACATCCTCACTGTGAAGCATCCTTAACAGATTTGAGTCAGGCTACCACTTCCAGCCAACACTTCCGCCCAAGGCATGCTCATACACACACTCACACTTATTCATTTCACATGTTTTGATTAGGGCCTGTCTGGGTTGGTATGTTTGAGTTCCAGTCAAACAAAAGCAGTAGCTGCAACGTTTATACGCTATCGGAGTTTTTTTGTGTGTAAATGATGCATATTTTAATTCTTAAGTATTTTATTATTCATTCATTTTAATTATAGAATGGAATTATGTTATGCTGCATTTGTTTAAATGAGCAACTCCAGTGACAGTTAAGTGTGGTGCGTTTACTGAACACTGCGATGGACTGGTGCCATGTACAGGGTGCACCCCTGCCTGTGCCCAGTAACCCTGACCAGGATAAGCATGGCTATAATGGGTGGCCTTTGTGCGTTTGTGTTTTTAGTACTGTGTACAATGAGTCATTCTCTATTGAATACTTATACACCATCTTTTGTGTCACTGTTGTGACGTTCAGGTCATTCAATTATTCATGGCATTCATGCAGTATGGCTGAAATTCAGAAGAAATCAAACCTGTGGAACCCAGGCCAAACTTGTGATCTACAGTTGGAGTGTGGACTGACAAATTCGTCCCCACCCATAGGTGACAAGAATTCTATTCCAAGCTTTCCTACACTCGTTCAGAAAGCCAGTGAGAATCTCTTCTCTTTCTCACTTATTTCTAGAATGGGCTTTGCCTGTTTGATATGATGTTTGCAAGCGACACAGCTGACATTGTAGAATGCTGTAATTGCGTTCTGCTGAAAGCACACCTACATTCAAACGTGACAAACCACCTGTTTTTATCTACCACTATCTCATATGCAGTTTGTCGTGTCAGGAATCAGGAAGCTGACGTGTGGCTCAGAGGATGTTTGTAAAACCAAGGCCGAGCACACCTATTGTTTACTCAAGTGTGGTAATCCATAGTTCCGTTTGCTCAAAGTCAAAGTTCAATTTTCTTTTCTCTGCCAAAGCCATGCTCCTGCAGCCAGGCCATGGTTCTTTTTTATTATGGTTGACAAGTATGGGAAAAAAACGAAACAATTTCCTCCTGTAGGCTGTAGCATATTTAATGAATATTCCAAAATCAGATGTGCCCTGGGCCTGCCTGTTATCCAACTAGTATAGAGTAAAGGGGCCAGTGTCTGTTCGTCAATTCTTTCCTTCCTCTTTCTCTCAAGAGTTGCCACAAAGCACCTTTGTAGTCATGAGGCAGGCGCACCGCAGGCCTTTATCTGTAAGGCTCAGTGGTTTTCAAAATGACCTTTGTCCCATTCATTTCCTATGAGGTTATACCTGTTGGATAAAAGCTTGATTCCTATTTGACGACATTTGACGCCTGTGGAAAAAATTCCATTACATATGACAAAGCCAAAGAGTTTATGCCATTGTCTCTCTCTCTTCTCTCTCGTTCCCTAATCTGTTATATATTTTCCACCCAGTTTTTTGCCCATGAAACTTCAAGACTTCATTGAGAAGTGCTCTTTGCATAAAGATGATGACCTGTATAAACTGGCTGAAATATAGGCAATCAGATTGTTAATAATCCACTGCTTTAGAAATTCAATGACTTTGTCAACATGTTTGTACATAGAGCAATGCAGTTAGAGAGGCCATGGAAGGACAGGGGGCAAGGACTGGCTAAGCAAATTGCAGCTGTCCTCTCTGTGAGCCTGCTACATTTATGAAAAGTCATTGCGGTTGTGTCAGCCTGTGCACCAGAGGAAGCATTTGGCTTTTGACAATGAGCTCTGCAGGAATGCACTGCTGCTGAGGCCAAGTGGGCGTGGTGAGCCTCTGATATTGAAAGCTAAGTTCAGCTGGCTCTGGCTCCTCCGGCCCCTCAAGGGACTCAGCCAAAGGGCTGTTTTTCACGCAGCCTGGAGATGATAAGCAAGCCCTGTGTGTGTGTGTGTGTGTGTTTCCTGTTCTAGTATGTGTGCTTGGCATCGGTCATCCATCCTTAAAACATTGTTATTTGAAGATTTCTAATATGGACAACAGGGCAGCCTTGAAGCCAGTGTTTGTGTGTTGCAAGGTCTTTCAAAAATCATTTTTGAAAGACTTCTTGTGGTTTTGTAACTTTAAAGGAGGTGAGTGCAGGTCTTTTCTAATGGTGGGATACTAACATGGAGGAATGGTTCCGTTAGAAAATTGCATATTTGTCAGGCAAAAGTAAAAGCGCTCCTCTAAGCGGTCCTGTTCTTCATATTTACAACTGGCTGCATTTGGAGCACTGCAAATCCATTTGGGCCGGGTGTTAGTTCAGAGCAGGCCTCTGATATAGACCGCCAGTAAACTCTGATAAGGAGCAATTTTCCAGAGCTCGGCTGTAGAGGGGAAATGATGCAAGACAGTAGTCCTTTGTTTAAAAAGTTGGTCACTTGGGTGCATGCCATGGACTTTACAGAACAGAGAACTGGAACTGTTTCACACTAAAACCTCTTTTCAACTGTCTAGTCAGTCTTTATCTAAGTCTCCTTGTTGCTTCTTTTCTGCTATTGAATCCTTTCTTTCTTTACTCCTCTTGTATGTTTCAAACCCCCTTTGGTTTCTTATAGCTGAGATGCTTCCACAAGAGCTTGCTGTTTTTCGATACTTTAATGTACTTTAGGGAGCAGGGGGAATGGCTTTCTCAATCTCACAAGGCAAAATGTCAAGATAGCATTTCCAAATGACATGCACTTGCTATCTCCTCACCCCTAACACACACACACACACACACACACACACACACACACAAACCAGAGGAAGCCTGTCGTGAACAACCTAGCTGCCTAAATCCCCCTAGCCTCACAAATCATTGAGCTGCACTCATGTTTGCCTCTCTGGTGCATTGCATTCATATTCAAGGCTGTTGGAGAGAAGGAACAAGAAGGAGGGGGGAAGGGAAGAGGGGGGAATTAGATGAGTACAGCACCAGATGTGCTCAGGAGTTTTACAGTATGTCATCGGTGAGAGGACATTTTCTTGAACCAAGGCAACATAGATGGGTTCACTTTCGGAAATGTGATGGCTATCTTGGCTTTCCACACACACACCAAATGAAATAAAATAGTTGCCCAAATGTCTAGATGTGGCCTGATGTCAGGTGCAGATGAAATATTTCAGATCTTCTATACACTATTTGGTCTAAATAAAAAAATAAGGCTTGGGACGCCCTAGTCAAGAAGTATTTCCCCAGTCTAAGCTTCAGTTTGTTTCCATATTGTTTTTCTTTTACACTCTATTAACTATTGGCAGATATTACTTTTTATATTTAAGTCCTTAAGCTCCTGGTAAATTATTCAGTTATTCATATTTAAGAATATTTTTCCCTAACCCTAACTAATATGAGCAACCTAGTAGCCAGTAAAATTATTGTTATACATAAAGATATGTTATTACATTAATGAACAGTATGTGAATGGACATACCAGTGTGTCCTTTGAGCTATAAGGGGTTAACTCAAAATTAAAGTCACTTATTGGAAAATAATTTAAATACAGTCAGGGGTGTTTCTAGACCCCCACACAGAATTTAGAGGAGCACCACTATACCCCTCAGCATAAAAAATAAGCCTGATAAACACTACCGTATATTCCGGGCTATAAAGCGCACCGAGTTATAAGGCGCGATATCAACGATCGGCTGATAACGGATCTATTTTCATACATAAAGCGCACCGGGTTATAAGGCGCATGAAATGAAACGAAACTCTTAAGTTCCGTCGGAAGCTCAGTTTGGTCTTCTTTACCTTCCTCCACTTCCGTACCATTGATTCGTTAATGTTGAATTCTCTCGCAGCTGCTCTATGTCCATGTTGTACTGCGTGACTGATAGCGCTGAGTTTGAAATCCGCTTCGAAAATGAATGAATGAATGCACGTACCCTAACGCTGAAGCACATACCGTATTACTCCACGATGATGCGCACTACGGTGGCCGTAAGCTTCGTAACTTACTAAGGCCGTGCTAAAACATTTTGACAGATTTATGAGCGCCGTGTACCATCTACAATCGGTTCTAGGTCAGAAAGCACAACCAGAATTAATTCATACATTAGACACACCGCATTTTAAGGCGCACTGTCAATTTTTGAGAAAGTTAAAGGATTTTAAATGCGCCTTACGGTCCGAAAAATACGGTAAATAGATTAAGCGACACACTTAATCAACTTAACACTAAAGAATTTTTATTAAGTGCAATATTGTCTATGCTAGTGTAACTGATGCCATTGCCAATTTAATGAATGCCTTTGCGTTAGTCTAGTATGTGCTTTTGGTAGGTTATACTGTAACCAGTGACCAGCCAAAACATAGCTATCATTACCTTGCCTGCAGCGTGGCTGACTTTCCATTAAATATTTGTGAAACTCCATGTGAAAAACGAAAAGAAACTGCCTTTGACTCAAAGCGTTAGTTGCTCAATTGCCGTTAGTTTGCTCAATTGGGAATTGTAGTGCCTGTTGTGAATTTGCATGATATGTCCTGTAGTTGTGCTCAGCAAAGTGGGACACTTCAATATTTTAATGGGGCATGTGACCAAATAAAGTGTTGTTAACATCCCTGAATACAATACAGTAGTGTAAAGAATACTGATAAGTTACTAGCAACATGAGACTAATACAGTAGTAATATACCTGTAGATTGTAAAAAAAAAAAAGTAGAATAAATGTCAACAGAAACAGTTTAGGATTAATAACATTTTTACTTCAATGTGTTTTATCACCAATAGTTGTTAAAGCATTATTTTCATTCTTATTAGAATGAATTGTACTTAGTTAAAGTAGAGAGTATGATAATGGGCTCTTTCATATACATATTAATGTTAATTGTTAAGCAATCCAAATCACAATTAAAGCTTGCTTTCCTTGCCTGTGTATCATGTTTTTGCTCTGATGTGTGCAGGAAGCTGTGTGACAGTGATTGTGTTGTAATACATGTTGCGGTGGTGACTAATTCCGGACAACAGGTTTGGCAGGAGGTGTGCCTGTGTGTGTTTGTATGAAATGCAGCCTTAGGCCTGAACAACTAACATTTTTAACCAGGAGACGACTGTCTACATAGCCAGCAGTTTGGGCGGAAGAGGGGGTGGGGGCAGTGAGCACCTTTACCTACAGGTGCACAGTTGAGGGTTGAGATATGAAAGTTGGCGACAGAAAGGAATGGTACAGAGGTACAGAGTCCTTAACCCCAGTTCCTGTGTAAGATGTCTCCTGCCAAGGTGTGAAAATGTATCCTCTGAACATAGTCACCTTACTCCTCCTTTTATCTCTACTGCAGAGCAAAAAACTTCCTGGGTCTTCTATCTTCTTGACTGTTAAACACCTTAATGGCAGTGAAACAATCTCATGTTACTTGTAAACAGTTTCAGTTGTTCAAAGGTAGTATTAAAATAAGTTACCTTTTTCCAGCCATCATGACAAATATAAACATTACTGTCTTTTCCCCATACTTTTGTCCAAGAATATAGTTTATCTTGATATATGATCCTCGAGATGTGCAGTTTATTTCATTATTGTTTTATGAAGTGTTTATTGGTGAATTATGCTGTGTAATGGCTGTGTAATAATACAAATATAAGAAAACATTTTTCATGTCTGCCTCCCCATAGGAGTCATTGTAATCAGCTGCTAAGATAAGCTTGGCTGGTCCTTATGATAAGAATGAAGGTAACTAGAGTTGCACTAGAGGTACACGATACCAATATTTAAAAGATTTTCTAAATATCTCAGTAAATGTTTGGCTTATGTTCAAGCTTGTGGGCCTCCACGGGACCACAATCACATTTTTTGTGGAAGAGAGAACTGATTCTTTCTGGGAGTGGCTGATGTGCAAACTGCTCCAAAGACAATTTATCCACATACGCTAAAATCCCTAGACAAGGTTTTTGGAACTGATTGAAGACCAGAGTTCACTAGTCCACATTCAAAAAGACTTTGTTCAAAAGAAAAGACGAATGTAAATCTCATTATGGGCTTGAGTGACAGATGTCTTTTTTATGAGGACATGAATCATGAACCCATATCATGCTACTCTTTGTTATTATAAATGGTGGAACAACCCGAAACGAGACTTAATTTGCAAAATCTCAAACATTGGTTTGTTAAAGCACCTATTTGTTAGAGTGGACCAAAATGATCTTCAGTGTGGTATGGGGTGTTGATAAACCAAGGTCTTTTTCATGTCTAGGAGATATAACCCTAAATTTAATGTAAGCAGGAGCAAAATGTGGATGTGTGCATAAGCTGTTTTAATTGACAAGCATTATATTACTCCGTCAAATTATCTCAGTTTGTTTACTTGACCATTGAGATTGTTAAAAGTCATGTCCATGTCATGTTATTCACTCAAATATATCACTTTATCACTGTTGATAGATTGTCACACCAGATGTTATATAGTCCAATAGGCGCTTAAAATATATCATGAAATTGCTGTTGTCGATAAAGTGGGACTGTGGTAGTCTAGTGGTTAAGAAACTGGACTATGAACCAGAAGGTCCAGGGTTCAAATCCCACCTCTGCCAAGCTGCCACTGTTGGGTCCTTAACCCACAATTGCTTGAATTGTAACTGTATCAATTGTAAGTCGCTCTGGATAAGGCATCTGCTAAATGCTGTAAATGTAAAATGTAATGTAATGTAAATGTAAAGTCGTCATAGTGATAATGGGATAAGTAATGTACGTCTGTAAATATCAACTTCCACAGATCCTTATTGTCACTGGTCCATCTACAAAGGCCACATCCTGAATTTTGTTAAAAGTAACATTTAGGAGAAATATAAAATCCTGGTGAAGCAAGGTTATGATTTGTACAATTAAGATTACAGTCCTGCTCACCAGAATTCTAGGGTTGCGCTACAAACGCCTAACCACACAGGCGCAGAGAGGAAGGAAAGTGACCGCATGAGCACAGAGCAGAAATCTGCGCAAACCCAGATCATCCATTCAAGGTTTCTCTTGCAACCTCATGCTTTTTGTCAGCTATGGACACACTTTTTAAACGCACAACTATTTTACTGACAGAGTCACCATCATACTGTGATCACCACAGGGTTGTTTTGTGCAGCGTTGGAGTTATTCATTATATTTAACTGCTTAAACGGCTCCAAAGTCAAATCTCACAGAGGCCGTTTAAAAATAATTCCACTTCAGCTAACATCTGTGTGAAATGAAGCAAAGAAAAGACACCACAACATTTTATATTTAACAATATATATATTTTCAATTTCAATTGTACATTCTGTTTTGACATAAGCTTTTATTCACAAACCAAAGTAGGCATCTAAATAAATACTATATAAAATAGAACTTCAAAATAAATATATCTATAAGGGGACATTTCGTATGTGGGAGTTTTTTTCTTTTTGCCATAAACAAAACCAAAGCACACTGTTCTTTATTTATCAACATTAAGAATGCAAAAGGCAAAGAAATGCAGAGAGTACAAGCCCAGTTTGGAAAGTTGGGATAAAGGAAATCAACCGATAAAACACTAGTGGCCAAGAAAGTGTACCAAAAAAAAGAAGTCACAGCGCCATTTGGGTTGCGCAAAGGAAGATCGTTGAGTTCTGTAAAGGTCTAATTACACTGCAGTAATGCAAACACACAGCTTGTGTGTTCAGCGATGGTGGGAGTGTAAAGACTAGAAATCTTGAATAATCTGGAATGGAATGTTACTTGAGAGGGCTCCCTATTCCTCCCAAACAAGTTCATGCACAGCAGCTGTATATGTCAATCAAGTACAGGAGATGTTTCGCCTTATTAGGAGGAGGGGGGAAAAAAAGCTGTGGCCACAACAAACACATACAAATGGAAACGGCTTATGCTGAAACAGCATTCCTTCAGTGGACTGAATTAAATCTACAGTTTCAGGGGCACAGGGGAACCAGGAATTAGCCATGCCTTTTGTGCTAATGAGGCATGGCTAGTATAAACAGAGGTATTTTTTATTGCCTGGCACACTTTTCTAAATGAAGTGCTTGTAATAGAAAGACCTAAATTGTTAGCCTTCTACTGCACGACCACGTAATTCTATCCCCCACCCACGCCAAGCCCTCCCAAAAAAAATATAATATTCATCTATATATTTTTGTATTGAGTCGTAATTAAATTGTACCATGCAATTCCTTAGGACAATTGAAATGCATCTTAAGACAGCTAGTTTCAACACTATTTACAATAGGATGTATCCTGCATAGTTCTAGATCTAGAATATTGATGATACATTTGCAACTCTTTACCTATGCAACTATGCAAGTGTCCTTGCACATCTCTACTTTGGCACCTCTCCAAATATTAGATTGCAAAGATTTAAATCCTAGTCTTTATACATTCAGGACTAAGAACAGTAGTGTTTTTTCTGCCTTTCTGATTTGTGCAACAAAGATTACAAAAGTCTGAATATATGGTGTGAAAATAAACTAGTATGTGGGAATTCAATATGGAAGATGTGTTTTGTTCCAAGGACCCGAGTAATCCTTTTCAAACCCATCGTACCTTGCCAGATTGCTCACAAGCGAGCATATCCACTTATATAGAAATGTACAAACTAGAACCCTGTTGTGCACTGCATGGGCAAATTATATGTATGGCTAATTCTAGACATACCACAAAAATACATAAACAGACGGAAATAGGGCATCATCATACGAGTACTGGGGTTAATGAATTACCGTCAGAGGAAATGTACATGCATTTGTATATAATGATGTGCTTTTGTCTTTACTCTTAGGTGTCTCACTGATGGTAGAAACTGCAAGTGTTTTGGGATAAGCCTCCTAAATATCTAGCTTATGGATGCTTCTTATCACTATGCAATAACTTCTTTAAATGCTTCTATTTACCTGTGTAGTGTGTATTTGACACAACATGCTGTACAAATGTGATAATTATGCTCCCTGAGGTGATTTGTTTTCTAAAATAACCCAAACTGCTAATATTTTGGAAGAAATATCATGGAAGGAAGATAATGTATTATGTGACATGTGTTTGAATACATGCAAAGTTCACTTGTCATAAAAACCCCACAAATCTGTCCCTTCGAGGATGGGAAACATCCTGTCTATCTCTCTCTCTCTCTGCAGAATGGTGGCCTCTTATTCATTTATGGTGACGGATTGCATTTATAGACAACAGATGAACTTGGCATCCTTTGACCAAAGAACCTCGCCTTCTGTTCTCAGCTCTATAACAAGCTTATAAGTTGGCATAGAGGTATAAAGTCGAGTTTTTTTTTTATTTATTGTAACATATTATCAGCTTGGAATGCACCGCAACCTTTTGTCAGTGCCAGATCCGGGGAGGGACTGCCAAAGTATAGAATGCTCCTGTATGGGTGATATTTACTTTGACTACTGCAAACCACCCGAAGGCAAAATCTGTGAAGGGGTAGGGGTGGTAGATGAGAAATTGAACTTTTTTCCAACATACATTTCACAGCAATCTGCATTGGCAAGTGTTTTGACTAGAACATGAAAGGCTTTGATTCCACAGCCACAGAGAGAACCCCCAACAGGACAGACAGGCCTTTTCTCGTTGTAACAAGATGGCCAAGGAAAGTTGCATCTTGTACCAGTCACTCTACCAAACAACATGACTGCTTTGTGGTAATACAAGAGTGAGGAAAAAGCATCAACCCTTTTAAGTACCATGATTTGGGGGAAGTACGTGAGAATTGGAGAACCTCCTGCTCTTGAGTCCTTCTTTAAAGGCTTCTTTCGGACATACCATCACGAAGCCTGCTTTTCTGGAGGATAGCTTTTGGCCTCTGCCACGTTGCCGGCCTGAGCACTTTTGCAACGGCAGCCCGGGCGCCTGACGCGGTCGTAGCATTTCTGTGACAGCTTGGCGCAACCCATGGCGGGCAAATAGCACACAAGGCACGGCAGAACCAGTGAAACAGCTGCCATGAAGGACCAGCGGGCGCAGCAGTTTGAGTGTGAACAGGAGCAGGGCTTGTCAGCGCAGGAACCCTCCTCATCCTCATCCTCGGTGCAGTGGTAGAAGACGCCCTTGACTAGGCACATGCAGGTGGCTGAGTCTACCAGGTTCTGGGCTGAACAAAGACACTCCTGATTGCATACCCAGCATGAGGGCAGGGTCCGGGGCAGTGTGCACTCTGTGCATCTGCACTTTCCACACTTCTCACACAAGGGCATGTGGTTTTTCCCATTCTGCAAGGCTGCTTTCGAGTCCTGGGCCTTGGAGCACAGCAGCTTCGGTTGGTCTGTACTCAGGATTCGACCGTGTCCTCCGCTGCTGGTAAACGAGTCCACTAAAGGAGTGGGTGCTGCGTGCTCGAGCAGCCGCTGGTCAGAGGAGGTGCTGCTACTGCTGCTGATGGAGCTGGGTCGTCCGCTGAAGGATATCCAGGGGTGGGTAGTGGCATCTGGGGCCTCACAGCGGGCCAGATGTGAATGGTGCTGGGCTCCTAGCTGGACCTCCTGCCCCCTGGTGGCCACTTTGTGGCTCGGAGGCTGCTGCGACACCACTGCAGGGCTGTCGATGTAGTCGTTCTCCACATGCAGGGACTTCATCTGGTCGATTGGATAGATGGTCAGTGGGTGCTGAAGCCTGCCATAAGGGACTCGGCTGTCCAGCAAAGGCTGCACCATCATGGAGGAGGAGACTCCAGGAATGTGGTGTGCAACCCTTGACTCCATCTATTGGCTCTATACCTCATACACCAAAGCGAGTTCTGGTCAGCATCTAGCAGCCCTAGAAAAGACAACAACGTGACTTAAAGATTGGTTCAGCTGTTAGGACGGCTGCACCTCTTTTTCATTCTCAGAACCTACATGTGCGTGCTATTAATCCCAGACCAAATCGGAAAAAAACCCTTAGTTTCTGGGCTATCTGTGTTTCCATCTGCGTTCACAGAGCACTAGTAAAACATTTGAGTCCTTCTGAATAAAATGTATACTTCTTAAACATAAATAGTATAGCGAGTTGCTGCCAAAACTACACTGCGACCAGCGCGATGGCAACCATGTATTGATTTAGTACGTAAAGTCAATTTCAATTCGTCGAATACAAGCTACAACACTGAAATACAGTATGTCAAAGCCGTCGAGATGTTTCGCGTATGTTTAAGGCATTAACCCGAAAACCAGTCTGCAATAAAGGGACTCTAAAAGGCTGGACTCTGTCCGCCCACGGCGCTGCTTTTCTCGAAGCCTGTAACCCACCAAACCTCTGTTAATCCTACACTACATTCATTAGCTAAAAAAAAAATAAAGCCAAATAAATGTGCAACCTGTTGCAGCATTGCGAAGAAAGGCTGGCGCGTCTTAAGGTTTGCTCAGATATCCCTACTGCGATTTAAGGGATTCACTTAAGGAGACGGTCTGTTCAAGACCAGTCGTTATTCGGTTAATCTACATGATAAGCAAATTTTTTCAGCGCAGACTTTCCCACCCGAACATCTGCGTAACAGAAGGACTATGTCGCATCATTCGATAATAGAGTTCAGAGTTTCTACCTCCTGTCGTGAGTACGCACGAAATAACCTCCGAAATGCAACGGCAAATCTATAACAAGAGCTGCGAGCGAACTGACGTCTCAAATCCGCCGACGCACCGACCCAACGCACCGAGACTGCGATCTAACGTCCTTCAGTTGAAATGTTAAATGTCCTATTTCTCTCCGGATATTCACGATCCTGCCACGATGCTCAGCTGAGCACCGACACGGAGCGCAAGTATCCTATATAGAGACAAGTGGAAAAACGAACCGCACAGACATAGTAAGGAGTAGGTACGCTGCGTCCTCTGCGTATAAAATCCACTACTTACTTATTTCGAGAAGCAGCGCATTGTCGTCCTCGATTCAGTGCGGTTATATTCCAGTACTAAAGCGGTAATTCCGTGTGAAAGGCCGAGTTTAAAATCCAGAGTAGCATGAGCGCTGTGGGCTGCAGCGAGGACCCGGGCTTTTTGACACGATGTTGCAACTACAGAAGTGGGAAATGGCTTTTTTATGAATGGGAGGGTTAGGAGCCGTACTGCGCAGATGCTCTGGCACACTCTTTTTTTTGTGAATGGGAGGGCATTACGACTCCGGACGCAAATGCGTGGGGGTTACACTTTATGAATGGGAGAGCTCCGAATTGGATTGCGCACGCGCGCTCTTGTGGCTTTCATGAATGGAAGAGATGGCTGGCGGGGGGAGCGTTTCGTCACCAAGGGCAATGTCAGAGCGGATTCCATAAATAAGGCGGCTATGTTCCTCATGCTACCGCTTTCATTCGGCCTGCCTTTTGCTCTCAGTGTGCTCGACCTGCTCAGCCTAAGCCCCGGCGTCATCCTTACGTTGAACGACTTAAAGGCTTCTTCACGCTGTCTGCCTAGTGCCCATGTTAAGCAACCCCTAGACGAATTTCATAGGAACATGAGTCAGACGGTCTGTTCCAGTTGCGCGTGACTCAGTGGTGCAGCGCAGTGTGAGCTAAACCCGAGCCACAAGCTAGATTTTCTCAGCCCGAGTACAGTTGGTCCCCGATAAAGGAAATACCTTATTGTAGGGAAACAGTCACGAGAACAGCTGTCATAGTTTTATCAGGGCCGTTTTGTCATTCCTTCCACCACGCGCGCTCTGAGAGCAGCCGTGGAGCAGCCATAAAAGAGCAGGCGGCGCGAGGGCATGTGGGATCCACAAAAGAACAGGATGTTGTTGATTTGTAACGAAACCGCGAGGAGGAAATGAGTGCGAGTTTCCCTTTGAGCGTCCCTCCTGTCCTCCCTGCCCCCGCGGATAAACTCGCAGCTTGCGGCTCCACTCAGCTTGTCAAAGGTTAATTGACGCTCCGTACGTCTCCTTCACGTTTCCATGACAACGCAACCTTCGATTTCCTGACCGGATCCGGATCGAAACGATCACCCACGGTGACGTTCATACAGAAGGGGATCCAGTTCTGATCATTAATGCCTGACCGTGACCGCGCGCGGTGAAATATGAGCGATTTCCGAGCGCGCCTTTGTTCTCTTAAGCCTATTGGAAGGTGAAAATGGCTGATCCTGCTCGTCTTTGAATGTGATGTTTTCCATTCAGTGCTAATGAGCGCAACTGGAAATACGATTAGCGCGTAGGAAATGAGGGATCTTTCAGATCCAATACACAGCAGGTCACACTTTTCTATGGAAATGACCCCGTCGGCTGGCTCTCACACATTCTGAGCAAACTTCAGAATGGATCCATGTTATGCTTTTCTGTCAGCACGATCGTTTATGCTCTTACAAGCTTGGGCTTGATCTGTACCCTTCATTTGACACTGTCTTTTCAGCTCCGTTTCTTCTAGTTGTAAGATTTCCTTACTGACAGAATTCTAACCTAAATCAGGAGCCCGAGATCTTTCCTAGGACTTGATGAACATGACTTTATTATTAAATATCTAGCATTTAGTTGGGCTGTTTCATTTTAAGGGCGTTTGTACACTAAATGAGGTACTGTGGTACTGACTGTGGTATGGACTGTGGTAGCCTAGCGGTTAAGGTACTGGACTCTGGACCAGAAGGTCAAGGGTTCAAATCCCACCTCTGCCAAAACTGCCACCTTGAGCAAGAACCTTAACCCACAATTGCTTGGATTGTAAGATTGTATCAATTGTAAGTCGCTCTGGATAAGGGTGTCTGCTAAATGCTGTAAATGTAATGTTTGTACACTAAATGAATAATGTGCATGGCTAGGTTTTTGGGTTTCTTATGGTAGCTCCAAATGTTTCCAGGGAACTGTTAACGTCGAATTAATTAACAATTAGTACAATAAAGAAAAGACAGAAATATACATGAAAAGGTCCAGGATATTAGATGGTATGGGCAGGCTTTTGAAATCCTTTTTAATTTTGTAAGTGCAGCAAAGACAACTCTACATGACTATAACATCTTTTAACAGACACATATTCTTAATATCCAATATTTAAAAAAGTTACAGTCCTGTGAACTTTAAAGAGTTTGTACACTAAAAAAAGAAATGTACTCAGCTAGGTCCAGGTTATTAGAATATAGGGTCGGTCCAGGTTATTGAGCTATAACATTTGAACAGCTTTATATATTTTCCTAAGAATAGTAAAATATTATGCTATTTATTATATTAGGTATATTAAATATTGGAAAACAAGTTACAGGCATGTTTAATTTAAAATTTAGCACAATAATACCAAACAAATGATTTTGGGACTATGTCCAGGTTAGTGGGGTTCACCATATTTGAGTCTTTTTCTAAATCTACAACTGAGAAATGTAAAATGTTACTTAATGTTAATTATTGAACAAGTTACAGTCCTCATTCATTCATTTGTTTTCATACTGCTTAATCCATTTTAGTGTACCAACCCGAGACAGAGGGCCTAGTCCATCAGGCACATTTGGACACTTTAGAGACACAAAAAGACCTAATACATATGTTTGGAAGGAATCAGTGTACCCATAGAAAACCCACACAGACACAGGTCTCCAGTCAGGCCGTCACTCAGACCGAGTTTTGACTATGAACTGGAGATGTCTGGAGCTGTGACAGTAGCGACAACGCTAACCACTTGCACTGTTGTGCTGCCCAGTTACTATCCTGTTTAAATTTAAAAGCGTACATTGGACACAATCTGAAAATATTAAAAGTATGACACCATTGGTCATGTATTTACAAACTATGCAGTTTGAGATGCAGCCACTTAGTCACAGATTATGTGCAATTAAAATACTGAGTTTATCCATGCTGTACGTTTTCCTGTTCTAACCATGGCAGTGCTTAGCATGACCAATACAGTGACAACCAAAATTATGCAAAAAGATCGGGTGATTGAACAGACAGACACATAACAACTGCATGTGGAGAGGGAAATGATAATACCTTAAAAGAACTGGCTACCAAATCATAGGTATAACTTGTGTGTGAAGGGCGTGCTGTATTGGGAAAATAATTTTGCAGTTACACATTTAGCGGACACCCTTGTCCAGAGTGATTTATGATTGGATTGATACAAGCTTATTACATTAACCCATGCAACTGGATTAAGGGCTCAACAGTCATATTTATTTTTTAAAGAACAACACACCATAGTTATGATATAGTTTACATACTGTACATTCATTCATTCAATTTCATACTGTTGTGGTGGAACCGGGGCCTAACTGGAAGCACTGGGCTCAAGATGTGAAACTACACAGGGAACATTTTGGAGCAGGGGCATCATCAGACCTACTTTACGGGGGCATGTGGCCCAGTAAAATGTTGCTGTGCCACACTAAAATCACATCGGATAAAAAGTATATTTAATCCTGGATTGCTGAGCCACACAAATTCACTACAGGCACTACATTTTCCATTATGCTCCAGCATCTTTCCCAAAGCTTGAGCAGCTCAGATTTTCAGTCAGAGCCAATTTGTTTTGCTTTCTTGCATGGAGTAATGGACATTTCGTGGTAACAGGCTTACAACTGGTTGGCAAGCAGAGGGGTACAGCTGTGCCCCTCTAAATTCTGAGCATGCCCCAGTATGACAAGTAGTCTAGAAATGTCTCTGTTTTGGAGACACCAATTAACATAATGCATGTCTTTGAAATGTCATGGGACAAGGGAATATTCAGAGGAAACACACAGTTATGGGGAGAACATGCAAACACCATACAGACTTTGTCAGAAATTCGAACCAGTGCTCTGTGGTACTGTGATGAAACAGCATTAACCACTGCACCACAGTACCACTCTAATATAGTTTATATTCACACTTAATTATGAAACATCGGCAATGCAGATCATTGCCGAGTTTTTGTTATACCAGCAGTAGATAAAACTCTCACCTCTCTCTGTTGTTGTGCTTTACAAAATAAATATCTGTAGCTCTAGTCCTGTTAAGACCGTAGTTCGTAGTAACACAGCAGCAGTCCCTTAATATCTGTGCTGTGGACCACTGGAGCCGTATGAAACACCATGTAAGGGCAGAGAGATACTGAGGGGGTTTACATGTACTTAATAATCTGATAACAGCAGAAAATCAGATTTTGTCAGTACAGTAATCTGATTAATGAGTTTACATGCACTTGAGTAGTAGGGTAATGGGAAACCTCCAGGTTTACATGGCTGAGATAATAATCAGATTTCTTCTTTGCAACCGACCAATAATCTCACAGAAGAATGTGACGTAAACTTCAAACTATAATAGTAAATACTAAAATACTGAATTATTCCTTTTCTTGAGTATAAGATATACTGCGTTTCAGAGTCTCCACAAAATGTTCGATAGCCATTTTGCTGCCATTTAATTTTCCAGATCCCACGAGAAAAAGAACAGTAGCGTCAATGGAAAAAGAGCCCAAATAAAGCCACGTCTTTAGAATAAGCGGACCTTGCAACCATGTTGTTTTGGCAGGGAGCATATGCAGACTGGGAAAACCGATTGGACTCAGGTAACTGGTATACGTGCTCTGGGAATTCTGATTACTGGGCTAAAATTCAGCTCTCTTTATTGGATTTCCTAATCTCATTTCTAGATCAGAGTATGCTGTATGCACGACCACTTGGATATAACTACGTTTGGATTATTAAATGCATTTAAACACACTCAGTACTTCACTGATGGGCGTTACAGCGGCAATATGTCATAAACAGTCAGCACTGTGTGGGCTCATACACTGCTAGGCTATAAGGAAGATGAAGTGAATTAGCTGTTTCTATGGAAACGTAGACATAGGTAATGAGTTAGAACAGAACTACTTTGGAGCATTCAATCAGAGGCATGCTGTTATAGAAAATCAATCAACACATTCTGGTCAGAATTGAGGATTCGGCAGCAATATTTGCATACATGACTTTAACACTGATGTGGGTACTAAGTGTCTAATTTAGCAACACACATATGCAGTGTCTTTGTTGGGTTTATTTTGTTTTCCATACGAGGTGGGTGTTTTGGGTAAAATTCCGACTGACTCTTAAATTTGAAAAAGGACTAGCCACAGTGACTAGTGAGAAATTTTCAGTGAAATGATCTGTGCATTTTTTTCAGATTTAGCAAAAGTTTGAAAAGTTAATACTTTGTGCTGTAAGAGTAATTAGGAAACTAGGAAACTGTTCATGATTCGATTTACTGTACAAGCAAAAAGAGACAGTAAGCCACAATTTCAGAGAGCCTGGATTTGTTTGACAGTAGTTGTAAATGTATGTTTAATGTATATAAATTACTTTCTAAAAATAGATCATCTTAAGAATTAGTTTGTGGGTGGTGCAGGTCTGCGCATCATTGTTTCCATTTATCCAGTGTGGCTGCAGATTTGAATTTTAGGTGCTTCACCTAATACAGCTGACAAGTTGATGAACATGGGGCTCCTATATAGAGGTTTAGTTTCTGTTTGGTAAGAATGAAAATGCAGTAATATTGGTGGATGTCATGATGAAGCAGGGATTAGTGGTGGTGCCCCACAGCTCCAGAGACCCAGGTACGAGTTCAGGCCCTGCTGATGCCTGTATGGAGTTTGCATGTTTTCCTGTGTCTGTGTGCATTCTGGTTTCCTGCCACATTCCAAAGACAGCTGGCATCTCAAAAATGTCCCTGTGTGTGTATGCCCTGCAATAGACTGGCACCCTGTCTAGGGTTGATTCCTCACCTTCAGCCCTGGCCACTTTGAGACCCTGAATATGATTAACTGAGTGTGGAAAGTGAGTGATTGAGTGAGTGAGTAATACCTGCCTTTGCACAAAAGATTTCTCATCCATATTCTAAAACGCATATACAATATATTTATAATACCAGCACACTCTGGTATATACGATGGAACAGACAACAATTGTCGATTTTTCATTAAGAACTGGACCATGGGTTCAACCCCTACTGACTATAAAAGTAACTAAAGTTATGAAAGGCCTGATTGCTTGCACCTCAGATGAATAAATGCTGACCTTTTAAAATGAAACCTTTTCAAAATTTTTGTCACATTTTTCTCAAATTTGGCCTACTCCAGTTAGCTGATTGAAAAAACAGTTTCAGGGAGGAGGATCTTGTCCCCGAGCTACAAGGCAAGCCCACAGGAAGGATCTTGTGTGAGGGATGCATTCAGAGAATGTGAACCTCTGATGTGAGAAGCAGGGGAAGACCTCCCCGCACTATCACTGAAGGGAAAGCCAAGCTCCTGTGGAGACGCTGACCCATGACCCTACTCAAAGAACTGACAGGAGCACAACTGAACTCTCACCCGTGGGACAAACTAGCAATGAAGCGTGACCTGTTTCTTGGGCGTGGACCCACCATTTGCATGGTAGGCATTCTGGGCATTCCATACGCTGACCCTCTTGCATAGGAGCCCCCTTTTCCTGAGACACCCACTCCTGTGCTCCTGTGTCCAAAACATGAAATGACCTGCAGTCACATGGAACCCATTCCTCACCCAAAAGACAAGCATCACAACCGTCATTTTCACCAGGAAGCAGAGAGAAGTAAATATACAACAAAACCACACAAAATCCAAACTGCTCTTGTCTCTCACACCAAAATGTTAACATGTTTAATGATGTGGTCGTTTGTGTACACTCCGTTTGCCATGTTTTTTGTGTGTGCTGACAGCATCTCTGTAGGTGTGTCTGTATGATTATGTGCATCACTGTCTTTTTTACACTTTAAGTTCCATTGGTTTTCACTCTATGGTTCTTAGACTTACGTCTAGTATGCCACCAAACATTTCTTAGTCTTCAGGGAAAACGTAACCATTAAAATACCACATTATTTTCCTTACACTGATCCTGATCCTTCAGTTCTTTTGATATCTAGTTTTGCCACCAAGTACTTCAGTCAATTCACTACAAACCTGACCATATGGTATGAATGGGTGAGCTCAACATCTCAACGGTCATGGTGACACAAGAGTCATCTGACCTTTTTAGTGGTGAATTGCAAGTTGCTGCTGAGCAGGAGCTATATTTGAACACTGAATTGGCACAGCTGGAACCAAACTGAAGGCAGCGGATCAGCAAGGAGGAGGATCCTGAGGAAACCTGTATGGACAGGCTATGGGCTCTGTAATTAACCACGAATGGGAGGAAGCACACATCCCCACCAGCAGCCCATTTCCTGTGATACAGCAGTTTTCCAAATTACGAAGGAGAGCTTGTGTCCGGACATGACTCGTCCACCATTAATGATTAGTGAACACAAGGTCTGTGAGTGGAAGTCAATGAAAGGACATTAAGAAAGGAAGCAGAAGTGTAAGAGGATGTTCAATACGAACATCCTTTGAAATGGCACCATTTGGTCCATTTGTGTGAATGGTAATTCCGCAGTAGTCAGTGCATTGATGAGAACTCCTCGACAGGTTCAGGGGCCATGCTGCCGTTTCTACCACTTCCATTTTGTTAATTGGCCATATTGTCTGCATAGTAATCAGATTAGTCCTGTGGGATCTAGGTGGCGAGTGCAGCGTAGAGCAAGTTTGCCCAGGAGGAAGTGCAGGGCTTTGATCTAGGTTAATGAGCTGCCAATACCGCCCTCAAGAGCCACTTCCTGGGGCCAGCTGGAGGCCTGAGAGTTAGGCCACCTGAAAAAACACGTAGTCTCCCTATTCTTAAGTGCCCCTTCCCCCTATCCACAACCCCATTCTTCCTTAATGGTAAATCCCCATCTTTCCCCCTTCAGTGATAATTCGAGGTAGAGGTGGGCTGAAGTCACCCAGTGTTCTTTTGTCCTCAGTGTATTTATTCACTCTCTATCCAGGGCTGATGTTGTGAGAATAGTCCATTTGATGGATGTCCACCCATGACATGGCATCCTGTTATAAATTCCAGTTCTAGCTTGGGAATTTTTGAAGAGTGAAGAAAAATATGAATTTACAAGTGTATTGTACTTAAGCTTACAAGACCAGCTGGGTTGGTTAGTTGTCCTGTCAAATTAATGGAAAAAAAGTAGTTTGCCTAATGCAAAACGACTTGCTCTTAACCAGGCCACAGTGATTTGATTATATCAAGTCATTTGCACACAGGATATGCAACAACAGAGCAAAGGTCTTCAGGTTAGCTTCAGACTAGTTTCAGAATATGTTGCATCCTTACTTTTCTGAATGAAACAACAATATTCATTAATCCACCTGCAGTAATAAGGCTTGGGCTCAAAGTGCCTTTTGGAAAATTCATTTGGAAAACGCTTTTCTGTCTCACTCTACAACCTTTAAATCCTCTGTGCACCTCTCAACCCCATTCCCTGTTGGGTATCATTCTTACTCCTTTTGTAACCGTGGGAGAGGGTTGAAATGGAAAGTTCATCCAGGCTTCAGAAGCTCCATTTCACATTCAATTCTCTTCGACCACTCTAGTTCTGATAAACACAGTCCTGGGAAAAGTTTTTTCTACCAGCCATCCGCTGGACACCATGTCGAAGTTGATGGCGAGCACACAGCAGTCCCTTTGATGGACCCAGGGACAGTGCGACATGGAAAACTTCCTGGGCTGAATGGAGTTCTGATAAACACAGTCCTGGGGAAAGGTTTTTCTTACCAGCCATCCGCTGGACACCATGTCGAAGTTGATGGCGAGCACACAGCAGTCCCTTTGATGGACCCAGGGACAGTGCGACATGGAAAACTTCCTGGGCTGAATGGCGGCCCGACACTCGACACCTGGGACAGCAGTGCTGCGCTGTTGGACCCATGCCAAGCCCAACGAGGCACCTTTGTGTGGCCAGCCTCAGAAAACCTATCCGGAAAGATCAGTGCTGGTTCCCATGCGCCACTCTACTCTAACCTGTGCCCCCTTTGTGCCCAGCAGGTCTTAGACTCAACTCACTTCCTGTCGTTGAATCTGAGCTACGCTTGCTTTCTTCTCAAAAGCGAAAAAGCATGCATTAACTTGAAAGGGGAGGGGGACTATGTTGTTGTAGCCTTGGGGTGCACAGGTACTGAACATTTTGTACATGTACACCATTATCAGAGATTAATTTAAAGGCATTATTCATGTTACTGAATCAAGATACATCCACAGCCATGCATTATTTACTGTTACTAACCATGTAGTTTAGAATCTAAAGTTTTGTAACTCATTATGAGCCAGCCTAGTAAATCATCTAAATAAACAGTATGTACCATAAAAATAAAACCATAAGTATGTGGATTACAGATACAAAATAGTGGTGTATGGGTGCACTGATTATATAAGTTTATTTCTTGGGTAAAAACATATTAATTGAACAATAGATTTGCCAATCAGTGAAGCTCCTGCTAATACCTCTAAACATGCCGGTGACACATTTAGCCACTTTATTAGTCCCAGGAAGCAAAGCCTCATTTAGTGGTGTGAAGTACAGGTAACAAATGGGTTTATTGTTAACACTGTGGCTGTGCGGTGTTTAGAATACTTGGTTCAGTCCCTCCATGTGTGTCCCTGTGTGTGTCCTCATGTGTGTGTGTGTGTGTGTGTGTGTGTGTGTTACTTTTGATGAAGAGAAATGTCTAACTAGCCAATAGAATGGTGATGAACCTACTGTGTGTATTACTAAAGAGAAGTCATTTAGAAAAAATAATTATAATAAGAATATAAACAAGGTTAAAAATGTGTGTTAAAATGTCATGAAACAGTGGTGCACCGATTATACGTTTTTATTAATTGTTTTTTTAAATGAATTGAACAATAGATTTGCCAGTCAAGGACAGTCCAACTAATGAAGCCAATGAAGTCATGACATTTGGGACACCACCTACACATTTGGCATGCAAAAAAGAGCCAACAGAAAAGAATATCAGTTTAAAGAAAACTTACAATTGTAACTTCCTAATTTTATAATGTTATAACTTATGTCATAATCAACAACGATACCCGAACTGACTACATCATTGCTGCCAAGCTGTTAAGTGTTTCTTTTTTCAGCACCTGTAGGCTATCTGTCTATCTATCTGTCTGTCTGTCTGTCTATCTATCTATCTATCGGTTCTGGTCATTGGTTCAGTACTCGGCACACTTGCTTAAACTTGTTTGAGTCAAGAGGCGCAACTTGTTTCAGCAGAAACTCATTTCACGAGTCATGATTCATGATTCAGTACACAGTGATTCAGAAATTCAGGTTCACAATAGCTCTTCCTCAGTGAAGATCTCCGCTGTGTTTATCGTGTTTTTTTTTTATTTTGACATCCTTAGTGCAAATAAGTCTCTATGGGTCCTAACAAGGTTAGTTATCAGAGAAAACTGAGGAGAAAAGGAAACCGAAAAGAAACACAGGTTGCAGCTAGCTTAGCAGCTATGCTAAGCTAGGGAGTTTTTCCTTGCCACTGACGCCCTAGGCTTGCTCAATTTGGGATTGGACGTAGATATTAGGAGATAATCTAAAATTGTAAAGTTGCTTTGAGACTATGCTCCACTGTAAAAAGCGCTATATAAATAGATCTGACTTGACCTGACTATGCTAGCACCTTGAGTTCAGCAATAGAGTAAGTGCTTTGCTTGTATTTATTACACTTTATTGTAAAATAAGCTTTGTGTTAATGATCTTGGCCAACTGTAGATTAATGTAAGTGTTTTAAACAGTAAGTTTGGCTCAGATATGATATATGAGTAAAGACTATGTTAAACTCATTGGTTCATGATCCATGTAACTTATGATGGATTTGTCGGAACATATCCCCATCGTAAATCAGGGAGCACCTGTACAATACAGCTCCATTAATGCATATAATGCCTTATACAGTGTGGATTTGTGGAATGGATGAATTCAATTTATATTATGGAAAAAGTCCTTATGATAAAAATTTGCTCCGTGCTCGTTGTTTCGGTACTCAACAAGTTTTCTGGAACAAATTAATGATGAGATCCGATGTACCACTGTATCTAAATGTAATGTTCCACACTAAATAAAAGTGTAATAATGTAGTTTTACAACCGTACTACATGACAGTGCTTTACTTTTAATAAAGTACATTAAAATAAAGGACTATTATAATTTTTTATAATTTTTGAGTATCCTAAGTGAAATGTATTAGCTATATCCATACTTCTACTTGACTACAGGACCTCTGTACTGCATACACCACTGCCCTGGACAAACCTATGTCCTACTATTTAAAGTGATATGATAACCATGCTAAACTGTAACCATTAATAGAAAACAGTAGGACTGAGCAATGGGAAATCACAGCAAGGAATTCAATGACTAGCATGTGTGCAGGGGGCACTACGGGTTGGATAGTGCCTCTGCAACCCAGGATGATCTGAGCTAAACTCATTGGTTTCTCAGATGGATTAGGTTGTCTCCCTGGGAAGGTTCAGAGCGTTGTACAAAGTGACAACCTCATGAAAGCAACTCAGCTTGAATAAAAGACCTTTTTATGACTCTTCTTCAAAGAGTGACTGGAAGTTCAAAGCCCAGACAGAGAGCACAAGTCAGTGGAAAGTTCAGAATCATATGGAGAGAGGCAAGAAAAAGAGAGAGACATTGATGGAGAGGAAGGCGTCAGAGGGGATTCAATATCTCCCATAAAAAGTCGAACTTGACTCTTGTTAGCAATATATCATCCACACGAGGTTAACGTTACCCATTAAAAAACCACCTTGACGCTCTCAGACACACTCCAAGTGTCTTTTTGCTTCTGCTTTGAAACCATCGTCAGTGGTTACCTGCTCAGACAGCAGTTTAGATTATACTATAATGAGTTTGCTTGCTTTTTAAAATAGGCTTAAAAAGATAAAATTATGCTTTAATATTGTTATTAAAAGAGTTAATTAAAAAATGGCCCCAGTATCATTTCAGAACTTCAGATAGGCAACAATAGCTTATCACTATGTGCTTTGGCTAGCAACTTTATACCATATAAACTGCCAAAAGTACATGTTAGACCACTAAGCAAATGCAGTAAATACACTAGTAACACTAGTGTTAGTGTTAATTTGTTCTTCATTCGCATTCAAGGCCCAGTAAAGCCACTTTAGTGTTAAATCACTTAATCATTTTAGTATTTAACAGCCGTATTTTGTTGCACATTTGTGCCCTTAAGACTGATTGGCAAGCAGATTGGCACAGCTGTGCCCTCTAAATTCTATTTGTGCCCCAGTACAACAAGTAGTCTAGAAACACCCCTGGATGTAAGTGTCCATGGAGAGGAGGAAAACAGTCAGACAGGTTAAAATGCAGGATGCATCAGGAAATGGAACCCTACAAGACAGGATGCACAATCAGAGACAACCATTGCCTCACCAGAGGCAGTATAGAAACTGAGGTGGCTCAGCTGATACAGCACTGCTTCCTAATGATGAACCTGCCCTGGTTCATACCCCATTCTCTCTCTAACCCACCACTCTGCAGGAGTCCCTGGTTCATGTGTCACCTGGAAGAAGTTCCTTCTCACTTGCTCACCACACCCACTAAGGCAAATGACACTGGCATGTTGTTGGCCCACCTTCCACCTTGTCAGGGGTTGCTCCATCCTTCTGAGTTTCAGAGTTTCCAGGGCGGTGGGTTTCTGGTAGCGCAAGTAGAAATGTGACAACATCCCGTTAAAGGACTAGAACTACTGTCTTTCTTTGCATTGTCCAAATCAATGTAAGATAGAGTTCTCAAATCTATTCTATACTCTAAATACTTTCTAAAAAATATTTAAAGAAAACAGTACTAAAAGATTTGAGAAACTCTGCCATAAGGTATCTATTTGCCCATGGTATATACTCAGTGGTATACTGCAGATTAGAGCAACATTCTCTTTACTATTTCACACCCTTACTTTATGGCATGCGGTAATTTCATCATTATTCATTTAAAAATCACTGTAAAGCACACTGGTATTACATTATGATGCTGGCACCACGCAAAGACTCTTAAAATTCTAAAGAGTCTTAAAACTGATGCAGACATACTGTATATGCTTGCAAATTACCCATATATAGACTCCAGCTCTTAGTAACTGTGCTTGGAACGGGATCATATTCTCATATTAAAGGTGACAGCAAGCAAAAACAACCCTATAAAACATATAATGTGTTGTTGTTATTACAGGTAATTGTGCGGTGGGGTACGTTTTTACTGGAGAGTAGATACATTTTGGAATGCATGTATCTGGCATGACTGACTCACACTGTTACACTGAGTGCATTACATGCACTTAATAAATCGATCATAGTCAGATTTCTGAAGTTATCTGATTATTCAAGTGGTCATATATACAGCATACTCCGATCTAGGAATCAGATTAAGAAATCAGATAAAGGGAGCTGGATTTTATTTCAGTAATCTGATTTCTCATAGCATGGGTCTGGGGCCATTACCCCGTAACAAAGAAAAGAATAATTAAACTCTGTAAAATACGTGTTACATTTTATGATGAGCATTTGTGTAATGAACTAGAGGAAAACTTGTGAGCTTCAGAAATCTACAACAGAATAGAAGGCACATGTATGATGAATGTATGATAGTTCTGTCTATGATAGAATGATGAGAATATCATTAGCAAATGCAATTGAGTTTTTGTGTGTATACTTATGCCGAACTCCCAAACCTATTTTCTACACAGCAAGCCCCCGTAACAAAGGTATTAACAGTTTTAATACAACTAGCTGCAAACAGAGTTTGCAGTTCACTTAACCATGTCTGTACTGCACATGTGGCGAATGCCATCAATTGACAATAATATAAGGGAAGAGCCCTCAGTAAGCACAACCACACATTTAAAATGGCCAATAAGAAAGCAGAGCATTATCTGATGACAAATGAACATAATTAAAGAACTATGAACACTCTAAAATTGCAGTAACTGTGAATTTTCATTGGCTGGGCAGATGATTCCTCTGGCTGGGCAAATTCCACCTCAGACAATTGTCTATTTATTGTAAGATTGTTTAATCTAATGTAAGATTGATATAATTAGATTGTATCTAATGGCATTAATATTCTGAATATGAAGATATAAACAAAGGTAAAGGTATGCAACTGCATTATGCATTACTGTAATGTAAATATTAAGGGGTATTTCCACAAGAAAACTGCATGCAACGATACGTAAAATGCGTCAGCGAGTGGAACACTAGCATCTACACAGCATCTGAAGCCTAAACTGTTATGCTAAATGTTTTTTTTAAGTAATGAAAAAATCATAAAAAATACTATAAGATTCTGTTATGACCCTGTCTAGGGGAAAGCCATAACATTGAAGAGAATGGTATGAGGGAACTGATACTTTTGTTTGACCAAAGCCAAAAATGTTTTGATAGACAATATTGTGAACAACACTGAACATCAGCTATATGAAACATAGACTCAACGAGTGAATGTGAACCAGTTATTGGTTAGTGAAAATATACAGGTAGTGGGGGCAAACAAAGGAGTACTGTTTACAATAGGACACACACATACACTTACAGTGGGGCAAAAAAGTAATTAGTCAGCCATTGATTGTGCAAGTTCTCCTACTTAGAAAGATGAGAAAGGTCTGTAATTTCCATCATAGAAACACTTTCAAACTATGAGAGACCAAAATGAGAAAAAAAAAATCCAGGAAAGGAAATACATTGTCAGGATTTTAAAGAATTGATGTAAATCAGGGTGGAGGAAAAGAAGTATTTGGTTCAATAACCAAAAAAATTAACTCAATTACCGTTGTAACATAACCTTTGTTGGCAATGACCGAGGTCATCAAACATTTCCTGAAGTCTTCACAGGTTGGACACACTGTAGTGTATTTTGGCCAATTCCTCCATGCCGGGATCTCCTCTAGAGCAGTGGCTCTTAAAGTCAGATACATGCGCCGTTCATCTTCCATTAACACGGATCAGTAGCTCCCGTCCCCTCTGCAGAAAAAACTGCCAAAGCATGTGATGTTTCCTCCCCCATGCTCACAGTAGGTATGTGTTCTTGGATCCATCCAACCTCAGCATTCTTCTTCAAAAAGAAGAGTTGATGAAACAAACATTCAAAAAAGAAGAGTTGAGTTGTACTAAAAAGTTCCATTTTGGTTAATCTGGCCCAATGAATTCTCCAAATCCTCTTCTGGATAATAATCCATTGCTCTCTGGCAAAATTCAGACGGGCCTGGACATGTACTGCTTAAGGGCAGGGGTGGCACGTCTGGCACTGCAGGATTGAGGCCCTCTTGGCGTTAGTGTTGTTACTGATGGTTTACAATTGCCTCCCGAAGTTGATTTATTCACCACCAGCATGCTTGCCCATTGTAGATTCACTCTTAACAGCTGGTGCAAGGGTCTACAATTTTCGTTCCTTGGTGTCCTTCGACCAGCTTCTGGTCTTGCCATGGTTTTTGATGAGTTTGGAATCTAACTGTTGAGGGTGTGGACAGGGTCTTTTATACAGGAAAATGAGGTCAAACAGGTGCCATTAATACAGGTAACGAGTGGAGGACAGAAGAGCTTCATAAAGAAGAAGCTACAGGTCTGTGAGAGCCAGAAATCTTGCTTGTTTGTGGGTGACCAAATACTTATTTTCCACCATGATTTACAATTAGATTCTGCTTTAAAACTGCTTTAAATTACAATGTAACACCATAAGATTTACATAAGACTGTAGATATGTGCATTTACATTAAAATGTAAAATTTATATTTAGAAAGACTTTTCAGTGTACTGTAATATAAGCTGTTACTGAGTGTTCCATGTACAGTATATGACTGTTCAAGATCACTGTTCCATGATTAATCCTGCTTTAACATTTGATGATTAGTGCTTTTTAGATAACATAACAGACGTATAACTCTAGATGTTTCAGTCATTTGAAACTTGTGTAAATATTGACCAAAAGGTTGTCTTTGTCAAAAGTTTGACTTTATGATAGTACCTGTACATTAAAAACATATTAACATTGCCCTTTTAGTAGAAGTGGAATTTATTTTGAATGGTGTAGTACAAGTCATCAATCTTGTCAAAATATTATAAAAGAAAAAGCATGGCATCCTGCTTACCCTCACGTATGCTTCTCAGGTTGATGGGGGCAGATCTGGAGCCTAACTTGCAGTCCAGGCAGAGGTACACTCTGGGCAGGGTGCCAGTCCATCACAGAGTTCCATAAACACACCACCCTGCACATTGCAACACCCTCTTGGGATTCAAACCCAGGCTCTCAAGAACTGTTGTTTATAGCAGCTGGCTCTTACTGCCGAGCCTTTGGAGCTGCCCAAATGTTAATGGGTAGGTTAATGATAAAACGTTAACAATATCATTTCACTAAGCATCATTTGCTGCAATAAGCATATGACATTTAAAAAATAAAACCTTCTTATGTATTTATACAATGCCTACAGACAGTTCTGAGTATGTATGTGTCCCTACATACATAGCTTAAAAGCTCCCTGGGATTCCAGTGACCTCACAGACTGCAAATAGTCGCAGCCTGAACAGCTGAGGTGACGGCTTTCCTGATGTCTGGCTGACATTGTATCGGGTCACCCGTGCCATTATATAAATAGAAAATTCCAGTTTCTGACTGGTGATATAATGCTGGTATCTCCTTACAAAAGTCCTCCCGGCGGAGGTGATAGTGTGCCTCTGCAGTGCCTCCTGAAATTCCTCAAATCTTAATCCCCTTAGCAACAAGGGTCTGTTTCTCTGCTTAAACTGAAGTAGGCCTCTGAGGCCTAGTGTATGAATTAGCCTGTAGGCCAAGAGCCTCCTGTTTACAATTTCCCTATTCCTGTTTTTAATGTTGCTCTGAGAGAAGCCACAAAGGGCCAGTTTTGTCTAGCAGGAACAAGGGAGCTATTAGAGGAGAGATTGAGGAAGGAAGGAAGGGGAGATTCAGCAAGGGAAGGAGGAGGGGAGAAATGGGTGCCCCAGGGGGATTAACTAGTGCAGCTGCTCCCTTTGGGGCAAGACATGAGAGGCATTTTTATATCAGGGCAAATAACAATCAAGGGCGCTTAGGATACATGTACATACCCCCAGGGAATGAGTTATGAATTTTGTGTCATGATTGTTGGGTTGGGTCACCGGCGGATAACAAATTAGGTGTTATCACCTGTCTTTTTCCTGGGAGGAGGTCAGTTTGAATCGTTTCCTGGAGATATGACCAGGAATCAATAAAGGCTGAAGCAGGAGACAAAGCACATCTCTGTTGGAGGTAGTTTGTTCACACAAGCGATAGTATTCATCAGAAAATACGAAGAGGAAGTGTGTATGTGTATGTGTGTGTTTGTTGGGGGAGTCAAGTTTATATTCCTTTTCCCACAAGGATAAAAAGATGTGATATTTTGTTGGTTCCCACAAATGTTGCTCACTTACAGAACCTGCACACTTCAACTGAACACGGAAAAGAGTCAAAGGATTTGTTTTAGGTTGCTGAGGTTAAAGTTAGGGTAAGGAGCAGGTGGCAGTTAAAGACTGCCAGTATGTAACGGTGACACAAGTCTGGAGTCTTAGACAGCTAAGCCTATCTGTTTGTGTGGAGTTCAAAAGTGGATTAGAAACAAATCAGGAAATGACATTAGATGAAAATGCAGCAAAGTATTTAATGATTAAGATATAAACTCAAAGACACGAGAATATAGCCACACTGTCTTATCTGTGCCAGCACAGGGGATTTGTACTAGTAACTCTAAGGTTCAGGACACATATAGGTCTTTTGGGATTAAAAGGTTTGTTGCATAGGCAAATAAAAACAAGCAGCCATATTCACTGACTTTGTTGAGAACTTGAAAAAAGTACACTATCTTCCTTTTTTAAATGGTATCTGTCTTTCTCTCTATCTCTTTCTACTTCCCTCTCCAGTCCAGGCCAGACCCTTACATGTGTGCAAAAAGGATCATAATTAACGTTTGCCCAATTCGCTAAGGGACATGCATTCTAAGCCCTTCCTTCCTGCTGCAAGTGGAATTCTCATTAAGTTGTAACTACTTTTCAAGAGCAACATTCCTGCTCAGAATGCTGACTCTTTCCATCAGCCCAAGCAAGATGACCAATGCCAAATACTTACTTTGATCTGGTGTAACATCTCTTATTAAAGAAAAGCACAGGGGGTCTTTTCTCTATGTGACGTAATTGATGGCAGAATATGAATAATACACAGTGATAAAATGAAATAAAATCAATTTTAAAATCTCTTAAAAGCTAAATAAATCAGTTTGACCAATATGAATGTGTATTTGCTGTTCTCTTTTAAGCAAGGGACATTTTATTGATCAGCTATGCAGCTGAGGAAATGAAGCATGTATGCACTCTTTCCAAGTGAAATGAAGCTGGGGGTGCCACCTGATGCCCTGCTTTACTCTGCTCTTCAGTACCAGAGAGCTGGCCATACTGTCTCTCATTTTACCTGGGCTGAAAGGCCAGGACTGGGCTAATTAAGATTGGGCACTCCCTTACTTGGCTCGCTCATTTAGTAATTTGTCTGGCTCCTTTCCTCCTTCCCTTCGGCCTGTAAAATGATCCAGCTCCATAATTTGCCTCAACCCCCCACCAACTGGATGCTAATCCTGCAGGAACGATGGGGAGGAAGGCTGGAGGCACAAAACCTAAACACGGAAACCCACCTCTTCATGTCGACGAGCCTTGTACAAACATACACACATGAATTCTTGCACAAACAAGTGCAGATGCGAACCACAAAAGTCACAACCAACAGCCTAAACAAGATCGTGAATCTCCATTAGCTGACTCTTTATGTTAGCTGATTATAATTGATAGACTGTAATTTAAACTGGGTGCAGACACTGAAGCACTGAAATTCAATTTGAAGTACAGTTTGTGCTGCTTTGAATTGTGATTTGGTTATAATGTGGAAGAACTGAGAGATTATTGTTCTACAAAAGCGTTTTTCCCAACGTCCTTTCCTCTGCACTCACACTGGCTCCTGATACATGCTGACCAGCAGCTCACTGGTGCATGGGGATGGCAGGGGGGCCGAGCAGAGACCGGAGGCACGCTTCTAGACTTGTGGATGAGGCAGAAAATGCATTATGGAGTGTTATGGTTGGCTGATCACTCCCATTCATGCTATGAGCTGTTCACAAAAGAAGCAGGGCTGAGTTCAAATAATAGATCTGCTCCTCCCTACTGACCCTAAACCCCCTCCCAGGCCCATTTAAATGTTCATGAGGCACTTTTGGTAGCAGTCCTGAATGTGTGTCCCCTATTCTTGGTCTAGTGTCATGTACCAGCAGTGAACAGCAGGTTGACTTCCTGTGCTCCTTAAAATACCCCCGAGGAAAATCTTAGAGCTCAGTGGTTGCTCTTTCATACCCCAGGAGACGTAATGGTGATTCTCCTTTGTATTTAATTTACATATCAACTTTGCTACACATGTTTCTCCTAAAATGCATTGTGAGAAACTGAATGGGACAAACGGAGACAAATATATTTGACATTAAGGGAGCCCGAACTTATACTGAGAGGTTAATTGTTTGGCTGGGGTTTGATCACAAAATGTTAGCAACTGCTGTTTCTTCTTGAAGCTTGAAGTTGTATTTAGTTGTTGTTGGTATTTGAGTGATGGTTGACATTCATTCATTCATTTTCCTACACATTTAATCCAATTCAGGGTCACAGGCTGCTGGAGCCTAACTGGCAGGACAAGGCACAATTCATTACATGGTATATGTGCCCACACACACACACACACACACACACCCACCCACCCACATGCACGCTGGGACACTCAAGAACACTAGTAGACCTAACACATGCCTTTTGAATGTGGGTCGAAACCAAAATCCACCCAGATACATGGAGAACATTCAAACTTCACACAGAGGAGCCAGTCCAGGCTGGGAAACTAACTGGAGATCTCTGGAGGTGTGAGACTGGTGTGAAATGTGAACAAGCACAGTCTGTATTTTCAAATTCTGAATATTGTTTTTTAAATTTGCATTATTTTTTAAGGTATTACTTTAACCCAACTTGATCCTTTTGAGGCTTGTGGGTTTGAGGGTTGCTCTGGCACCTATCCCAGGAGAACACATTGTGTAGGTGTAAGTGTGCCCTGGAGGGAATGCCAATCCATCACAAGCCTGGGTAGGAGTTGCAGTTGCAGCGCCACTCAGAATCAACCAGTTGTGTCTGCATGAGACACCCAACCCAGCTGGAAGGCATCACCTGATGGGCACTGGTGGGCTGGTGTTAGACCACTACGTCACATAAAAGCAGAGCCATTTATTACTGGCCAAGCAAGGATATTATATGATGAAATATAGTTATTTCACATTAAACCAAAGGAACTGTTGGTATGGATGAGAAATGTTGAAGTTCACTTTGAGAGCTGTTTTTTTCAGTTGCAGATAAACATGAGAGTCAAGATGTTGGCAGATCTGTATGGAGTGTGAGTCTGTAAGGAGACCTTTGCTAAAACTCAAGAGGAGACACTTGAGATTAGTGGAGTCTTTTTGCTCAGGAGAAAAAAACCTGAGAAACAGAAGACTTAAGTAAACATCTAATTTTTCTCTCCATTTGATCTCACTGTTGTCTATTAAAAAGTACAAATACTGTATATAAAGGAGATCTCCATTGTGACTTTTTTCCCTATTGGATGCTATTGATCAATGGGAAGCAATGTAGTGTTTGTGCCACACTAGCTTTTGAGGGTTTTATTGTTGAGTAGATGAATTGATATCATATTGAGGGGTGTATACGTTTAACAGTAGTTACAATTTTTTAAGAATAAAAAATGCATTTCATTTGAAGATCACACAAAACATAAAACTCAAAACTCAGGAAAACCACACAAAGCTAAAACGTAAAGATATTTTACAATATATCTCCAGATTTTTTGCCAACATATCCTGCTTCAATGTCACACTGCAAATGCCATAAGCATGCATTTTTTTAATTGTCTTCCATATATCACATTAACAAATTTAAATGCCTCAAGTTAGGTAACACAGCTCAACGTTTTAATTGTAGATGTCGTATTATTGTTATTATTATTACTGAAAAGCAATTGTAACAGTTGACTGAAAGCGGCAGATGGATTGCACCCATGCATTCATGGTGTCTTTATGTAGGCTAATCTAAGTAACCTTCAGACTAACAGTCACAACACAAGAAGTGTTTTAATGGGAAACTAGAGAAAATGGAACTAAAAACCCAGAGCGAGACAAAAGTAAACAGGAATCTAGACACTAGAGATTAGGAACAATACAAAACAGGATACCACACCTCAGAATTGCAGTTTCAAACATGTAAGACCACAAGACAAACCAAGGTGTACAAATACACTTACTAATAAGGACAAACAAGACGAATACCAAGAAGCCGTTGCAGACTGTCATGAGGGGGCGGATTCAGGGTGGAGCTGCAGTTTTAGGAACATGGAACATAGAAGGTAGTAAACAACAAGCCCAAACCAAGACTTAACACAAAAGAGCTATACACTTGCAATTAGAAATATTCAACCCCCAAATGAAAGTAAAGATTTATAACTTTACACTTTTCCGTGAAGCTAGATCTTGCTTTAAATGAAGTCTTTATCAGTCGAATGATACAGCACATGAAGAAGAGTGAAAATTGAGTGAAAGCAAATTAATGATGTAGTAGTTTGAAGTAGCAGGATATTTGTTTAATATTGTCATTTTACAATTATTCAGCACCAGTATCATATTACAACACTTAAGCATGTGTTCAAGGTGTGTTGCAACCATAGTGCGACCAAGACTAAGTATAAGAAGATATCCATAACCCTGAGCATTTCTAGAGATGCCATTTGGAGCATTGCATAATAGCTCAAAATTTATGGCACAGCAGCAAATATATCCAGACAGGGGAGAATGCCTAATATTTCGTCAAGGCCTTAACCATCTCATCAGGGCAGTGAAAACAAAAACATCTCACTGCAAAATACTTACAGGATGACCTAAATACTGAATACTGACCCCACAGTCAAACGTGGAGGTGGGTCAATGATAATGTGGGAAGTTTTTGGTGCAGCAGGAACCGGATATCTTAACTGGGTTAGGGTTAGGCTGGTATCACATGCTGGTATCACATGCTGGTATCACATGCAGTATGACTTAGATTCTCAAAAACACCAAGTCATTCTGAGGAGGAATGTTATGAAGTCTGTGGTGAACTTAAACCTCGTGATTGGACCATCCAGCAAGACAATGATCTCATGCACTCTTCCAAGTCAGCCAAAGCTTGCTTAAGGAATCAGTCTTAGAATGTTCTTGAGAGGCCTTCTCAGACTCCAGATTAAATCCCATAGAAAATCTTTGGATGGATTTAAGGAAAGTAGTTGCAGCAGAGAAGACATCATATCTCAATGAGCTGGAAACCGTTGCATGAGAAAAATGGGCAAATATTCCATGAAAGGTGGCAGAGGCTTTTCAGCAATTAGCAAAATAGGTTATTAGAGATGATCAAGGCAAAAGGATACTCCACCAAGTAGAAAGATTGGGGGTTGAATAATGGCACTCATAGACATTTGTCAAAAGAACAAAATGATTTTCATTTAAACTTAAAATTAGGCAAATATAGGCTACCAAAATTACTTCTATGTAACAATAAATATTCTATCTTTGTTTACTGGTTTACAGATTGTTGTATACTTTCATACAATTCTACACACATCCTCGTAATTCCAGAAGTGTACATAATACTCATACAAAATGCCACCCAACAGCAATATGTATTATGCACACTCATGGGCAACTGTGAATATTTCCATCATGCAAAAGATACCTGGATATCGTATACTTGTGCAAAATTTTGAGATGTGCTACCTCAAAATGCAATTTGTTCCTTACATTTTTTTAAATTAAAGGCCATATTGTAGTCAATTAGCAACAGTGGCATAATGTTCTGATCTAATGTTCTTGCTTCCATTACACGAGTGAATTACAGCTAATTTTATGATTCTATTATGATTCCATTTGGTTTAGCTACCTGGTAACCACATGTCTGTGTAGTATATCATTAATTATTCTTCAGTTGCAGCTTCATCCTGATAATGTCTGCAGTGGGATTGGAGCCTGTTAAAAAGTACTGGCCATGAGTCCATACACTCTGCACACCAGTCCATTGCAGGGTATAAGTCACCCATTCACCCACCAACAATTTTACGCAGAGTTGCAGAATTAGCAAATGCATAAAATGTACACACATACTAATAGAACTAAGCCACTAAGAACATTCTAATGATTTACCAAAAATTTGTAGAGGGAACTTATTTTTTGGTCTCTTCCCATTGTCTTCAGAAGATCCAGATGATACTTCCTATTGATCATGCGACTTGTGGTATGTTCCATAATTTTCGGAAGTGGCAATATGTTAGGGTAGCAGGACTGAGTGAAAACCTAAGGACATGACTGAAAAAATACACAGTTTTTTTAAGTAGAATGTGATGGATTTCTCATGAAAATAAATTAAGGGATAGAAGGGATATAGAGTGACAAAACAACACAACTGGGGACTGTGGTAGCCTAGCGGGTAAGGTACTGGACTATGGACCATAAGGTCCAGGGTTCAAATCCCACCTCTGCCAAGCTGCCACTGTTGGGTCCTTGAGCAAGTCCCTTAACCCACAATTGCTTGGACTGTAAGACTGTATCAATTGTAAGTCGCTCTGGATAAGGGCGTCTGCTAAATGCTGTAAATGTAAATGTAAATGTAAAAAACATAAGAATTTCTGAGTCATTATATAACATTTTAGTAAAGGCAAATACACAGATCAGTCAAAACATTAAACCCACTTGGTTTGTAATCATGCTTATGTAGGTAGTACACATCAAAGTATCATCCATTCGAATTCATGGACCCAGAGCTTCACACTCCTTCTACTTGCATGTCTTCTTCACACAGTGCACCGTGGTGCCATCACTTCATCAGGTAAATGGAGCACACGCAACATTGAAAATGGGGCTCATCAGACCAGACTACCTTGTTCTGTTGCTCCAAGGTTCAGGTTTGACACTCACATGCCATTGTAGGAGCTTTCTACAGTGGGAAGGGGTTAACATGATGACTGATCTGTGATTAGTCAGGCCTATACTCAGCAGGGGGAGCTGCACTGTGTGTTGTGACACATTCTTCTCATAACCAGATTTAAACATTATATTTCTGTGCCTTGTATCACAGAAGCTGTTCATTCAGACCAGACAGGAGAGGATACATTGCTCTTGCTCATCGATGAGCCTTGGATGCCAACTCCCAGTCGCTGGTCCATAGATCTGTTGGTCCCTCCTCAGAGCGCTCTCAGTAGATACTTACCACTGCTGACTGGGAGCAACCCACAAGCCTTGTTGTTTAATATAGCCATCATGATTTTTCCCATGTTAAAGATGCTCAGGTCTTTATTCCTGAACATTTCTCCCATACCTGACTCTTCACTTACCATCTGTTTAATGTATACCAGCTCTTGACATGTGCAGTTGTAATGAGATAATCAACATTACTTGTAATTCAGTCTGGTTACATGATTTGGCTAATTGGTGTAAAGTACTCACTCACTCACATTCTTATCCGCTTAATCCTGGACAAGATTGCAGAAGAGTCGATGCCTAGCTGGCGGCACAGGGCGCGAGGCAGGAACAACCCTAGATAGAGTGCCAATCAGTCGTAGAGCACATACACTCATGGCACTTTATAGATACCAATTAACTAGCATGCATGTCTTTGGACTGGAGTACCCAGAGTAAACCCACATGTACACAAGGAGGACACATCAACTGCTCCACCTGCGACTGAACCCAGGACCTTTTCACTGTGAGGCAACAATGCTACCCACCAAGCCACCGTGCCACCTCGTGTAAATTAACATTTGTTTATTTTATGTCATCAGTCATCCAACTTACAACTGCATGCATCTTCAAGCTTAGGAGCAGGAACTACAGCAGGTCATGTTGCTTAGTGGAATGAGCAGGTTGCTGGAAACAGCAGATCCTTCGATCAATCCCCAGGCTTGGCTGACAGTTAATACAATTTATCAAGAGTGGCTCTGTTATTCTCAGTCGTATTCATCGGTCTCAATCTATTTCTCTTAAGGATGTTTAGTTAAAAACTGTGAGACAAAGCGTACACATAAATGAGACCTGAAGGAATATCACCATTATGTTTCCTGAGGTATGAGAGAGAAACCATTGAGCATATTTTCTATGAGGCTGTTTCAAGTACAGACAAGTATATAACAATATGTATAAAGATAGCAGAGACAAAGCTCTTGTATGAACTGGTGGCATAGGCTTTGGAAATGCATTGTCTGGAGGAAGTGGGAATTTGCTGCTGGTAAACAAAATACGCATGAGGAAAGATCCGTTTATGCCAGTGTAGCAGGAATAGGTGCTAAGACCACACTGGTTCAGAAGTTGAGACTGACACTGACTGACAGGAATTAGGAGCTGTAAACTAGGAGAACCTTCCAAGAGAGACCAGACTGTCACTGGTTTTCAGGAAACAATGTGAATCAGAATACGTAAATAAATAAATGAGTTATATTGATCATTTAAAGGTCTTATGATAATAATCCGTCTTGTATGATTATAGCTAATGTTTAATAGTACTGTATTATTTCTGGTATACAGCCCAGTTTCAACAGATATCTAAAAGGAACAGAAAGTAAGTCTATAACAAAGAACTAATGCAAGAAATTCAAATGAATCTTCTACCAGTGTAAGTGTTAAAACAAGTATCAGACACATGCATGACTTAGCATTCAAATGAAAAAAATCTGTATTAGTAAATAACTCTAACTCTAAATTATCACAAATGTTAAAAGTGGTCTACTGTATTGAACGGAGACCATTACCATTGATCCTGTCCTACATCTAGTGTGCCAGATCTCTGTAGCTGAACTGTTCATTGATTTGTACATCCTAGTTCTAAATACAAACCTGAGTCATAATGATACTGCACATTTGATGTAAAAGAAGTACATGTGATGTAAGAGGAATATATGAGCACTGAACTGGCACCTGTTTAAAAAAAGATTCATATTGTGGCAGACTTCAGTTTCCTGTTATTGTTTCTTGTGGACAGATGAAGTCTTTCCCAGTGAACTCACAAGTTCTGTTATTATCAGTGAGTCACCTAAGGCCATTCTTAAATCCTTTGTTTGCCAAATGCAGGTGTGTACCTAGAATCCTTTTCTGAGGATCCAGAATGGCATGTTATTTTCTGTTTAGGTGTTCTTTTATGTCTAGTGCCAGGACAACAATCAAGACAATGCTCTTACAGTCCTGGCTATTATGTTAAAACAGACCACAGTCTTAATCCAACTCACAAAAACACATCAATTCCTCTCCTCTACTACTCTCTTCTTCTCCTCTTTTCTTCTTTTCTTCTTGTCTTCACTTCCACATGGAAGCTTCTTAAGCACAGGTTTTCTCACCCTCTGTATTGTCTTCTCTGTCTGTCTCTCTCGCTTTCTCTGGCATTGTAAGGTATCTGTGGCTGGTGACTATCAGTACACGAAGATTAAATGGAGCTGTAGTCCCTGGCTGTTTGCTAGTCCCAGCTGGAAGACGCAACACTCATGACCCAACCTCAAATTCTGGTTTGGAAAACAGATAATACAGGGCTTCAGCAAAGGGTAATATAACCCACATGTGTGAACTGCATTCCTTTGACTCTTTTTCTCATTCTCTCTCCACTATAGAGAATTTCAGCATCTTATTAAGGCTTGTGCACTCTGACTTGGCTGGCAGTTTATATTGCACACATTTTTATTATTAACATTATATTGGGGTTCATGATTACCATTATCAGAATAAATTTTGAACTGGGGTTACTGAGAGTTACTATGAAATGTTTTATAACATCTATTCATTTGCTTGCCAGTACTTTTGGGAGTTTATATATTTGTACAACGCAAAGTACTCAAGGACTTGCATGCTGCTTCTTAGAGAGCCTCTAACTTCATTTGTACATTTGATGCTCAGTAACCGTTCACATACAGCCTACTGCAAAATCTGCATTTTCCCCTACCACCTTTACACACTCTCTCTGCCTTCTCTCTCTCTCCTTCTGTCTGCAGATTGAGGATCCAGGATGAGTGGTGAGTGTGGCTGATAAGGATGATGTCATACTTAAAGTTCCTGTGGATGTGAGTAACTGTACAAGTTGTGCCTGGAGGCACAGCATGAGAGCATCTATAAAAAGTGGTGTGCTTTCTGCACATACATCACACACACACACCAAACACTTACACCGCTGGCGATTATAGAACACAACGCAGAATTTCCAAAACGATGGGGGTGCTCACATTCTCTCTGTCACAAACCTGACTGGCACCTCACCTCATGCTGTTTGACACCAGCAGGATGAAGTATGGTGATGACTTAACATTAAGTTATTGTGCTTTTTGATTTGCAGGACTTGATGTTCTCTCAATTGATTTGAACATGATGAACCATAGTACTGATATTATACAATATAACTTAAGTGCAGTTCCAGCTGTGCCATACACCACCTTTGGGAATATTGGGTGACAGGATATCTCTAGTTTCCATCTCTTTGTGATGTATAAGCCAACTGGCAATTTACATGGTTCGCTACATGGTTCACTGGGAGGACTGCCTACTTAGGGCCATGTGCTTCCCATAACAATGTGTCAGGTTTTCTTTCTTGTGAGAACTTTGCTGTATTTTTACAGAGATT
>JAJAGP010001550.1:38090-180224 GCA_025084515.1 Ancistrus triradiatus | reverse complement strand
TCACTGGAATACTTTAGAGACACCAGTTAACCTAATTTATGCCATTGAAATTTTGAAGGAAAATGAAGTACCAGGAAGAAATGTATACAGACACAGGGAGAACATACAAACTCCACACAGTCAGAGTCTAGGAATGGATTAAATTGGGGATTGCAATAGCAGTGCACAACCAGGTCCCACTTTTCCTATTTAACTATGGTAAAATATATGAACATGTACCTGCTAGCAAAGAGTCGTCTTAGTCACTGTAAGGATGCCATGATGTATGTGTATGTATGTGTATGTGTATATGTGTGTATTTTCTTAGTTAATTTTATATAGTTTAACTATGCAGACCGTATAAATCTTTAGGAGGTTTCCTAAGGTTGCCTTGTCTGTCCCATTTCCCTTTAAGGAGACCTGACGTAACGTTACGCATCTGCTTTCGTCGCTCTGGTCGTTTTTCCTGACACACTGCTTGCAAACAAATCTCAGGCGCAGGCGCTGATTTCTGCAGCCTCCCTCTGCGCTCCTTCTGGGGAAAACGCGACCACAGCCAGGCCGCTCAATGAATGAACCGTGAAGCAGACCCGGGAGCCGGGAAGCAGGTAGACAGTCCCGCAAACTGTGATCAGGCAAATTGAGGATGAGAACAAGGGAAATGGTGCATTTGTATTGTAGGACGCATGAAGGATGAAGGACAGAAGGGAGACGTTCTGCAAAGTGTACGTGTTATCGCCCGCGCGTAGCGTTGCGTATTGCGCTGGTGTTTATGCAGTGTTTGTGCCGTACAGATGTGCGGCTGCAGCGGGTATGCGGCTCATTCGCTTAATGTCAACCTGCAGCATATAGAGAAATGCGTCATGGCTGTGCTTCAGGGTGGTTCAAATCCTCTTTATTGCGCATATGCATGAATCGTTTGCGTGTGTTCCATCTGTGCCTCAAGAGTCGTGACAGGTGCAGGACGCTTGTCGTTTTAGGCCGTGATGTGACCTTGTACGCGCCAAAAAGGTGCATTAATTCTCTCAAAGATGGCATATAAGGAATACATCCAACAGAATTGTGTATTTCAATATTATGAGCAAAAAGCCGGTGTGGCTGCACGCCAGCCAGCAGGAGTTGCACCTGATTCTATTTGTTTACTCAACTGATCTCAGTCCTCAAATGACTTTTAGATGCGCCTGGAATGAAAACACGTAACCACACCGGTCGTTTGAGGACAATGTTAAAGTCCCGGGGATATAGGTTGGAATCAGAGAGAGAAATTGTCTTGCTCCTCATTCTCATTCACAATTTAAAATGCAGTGTTTCAACTCCTAGAGCATTCTCAATAAATAATCATCTGCCACTTTCCATATCTGCTCCTTGCCCTGCATTGTCACTCGACTAAGCCATGATATAAGGCCTAATCATGACACCTTGGGCATCTTATGCTCTGAAATAGTGATTGTCTCCATGGAGACTAATCTTTCAGTGTGCAGTGTTGTGTTTCCTCTTTGCATCCCACTACACCAAATGGGCACGTCAGGCACGTGGCTGCCTCTCTCTGTCCATGGTGCTGAAATGGATTGTCAGTTCAGTTTATACTGTTACACTAATGATATTGTAATGCAAAGTTGTGATGTGTAGACTGAATTCCCTAATTGTTGGAATACTAATGCAAATTACTTGATATACTATATTGCTACGAATCTGTGGGCACTCAAAATTACATCCAAACGCATGAGTACTGGGTGGCACAGTGGTGCAGTGCTTAGCACTGGGTTTCCTCTGAGTAATCTGTGTTCTTCCCACATTCCAAAGAATGTTAGGTCGGTCCATTTTTCACACTGTGGGGATGTTATGCTAGTCCCCATGAGTTGAACTGCTTTTGTATTGTTTTTACAAAAACTGCAACTTTCTTTTGAAAAACCAAAAGAGTAAAAAAATTGCTTTCGGTCACTGGGGGTAAGGTTAGGGGTAGGTATAGGTGTAGCATTAATTAGCAAAAGGAATAATTATGTCAGTGAGCAGCCCTTACAAAGATAGTGAGACAAGGTGTGTGTGTGTGTGTGTGTGTGTGTGTGTGTGTGTGTGTGTGTGTGTGTTCACCTAGAGATGACCTGGTGTCTTGTTTGTTGTTGGTTCTCGCCTTGTGAACCCTGAATCGGGTTAAAGTGAGTATAAAACTGAATGAATGAATGATCATGTGTATCGCTATAGAGTTTGCTACTACAATAGCTTTCACTCTTCTGAGAAGGCTTTCCACTACATTTGGAACGTGACTGTGAGGCAAGGCATTGATGTTGGACAAATTCCTCTCACAGGTGTCTGATGGCATTAAGCTTGCAGGGTTTTTCTGTCAGTGTTGTGCTTTTAAGAGGGACTATCAAGTAGTAAGGTGCCTCCAATGAAGTTATGAATAAATTTTTTTGCAAGATGAATGCCCCCAAGTATCTATCCAAGCTCTCACCCGATGATACCAGCAGCCATTCCTCTCTAGCCAGTTGATCACAGAGACGCCAGCCAGTAGCAGGCACACATAAGTACTGTATGCACATTTCTCCAAGCGAATACAGCATATTTTGGTATGTGATGCAATGTGTTGTTGTGTCATGAGACTCAAACTCAAATGTTTGTTGTTATTAGAAGTATGTGACCAATAATACCATAAATACATACTGTACTGGATATGTGGATGTTACTTCTAAAGGTTTGACTGATGTAGGACTGATTACACACACATTAATGAGTTATTATGCTTCTAACACCGATTGGAAAATATGTGTTCTCAACACAGACCTGATCATTACAACTGTTTTTGTGTGTTAGGTTAGGCAGAACGTCTAAATGAAGATCAACCCACAATTTTTAATAACTAATGCTGAAAGTTATTATTTATTGGTAACTGGTATTACAGCATTTTTTAAGAAAGAGCTTGGAACACCTTTGATCATTCTATATTATGATGCTATTATGATGATATTATGCTCCCTCCCAGACCTGATGGGGTTCAAGCTGTTCATTGTGATGAAGCATGATACAGCAGTTTTCAATTGTGGCAAGTTTTGATAAGTGGAATACAGAAGGCAATTGATATTACCCTTTGAAATATGAATTCATTTGACAAACAAATTAGTATGAAGCTATTAGACAAAAAGCTAAGCATTATATTTGAGAAAAGTGCAAAATAGAAGCAGGTACGTAACCAGCTTCTATTTAGCGTTTTTCTCAAACATAATGCTATGCTTACTATAAATGTTTTTCATTACAATTAATATAATCAGCATAACAATTTGTGTGAAAAACTGAAGAAATAAACATGCATTTCAGAATGTATGATGTCCCCCTTTTGCTGGGCTGCAAAGGTTTGTGCAAAACTCATGATCCATGTTATCCCAGCTATTCCAAAGAACATCTTGTGATGTCTCTGAGTTCTTGGCTTTCCCTGTCCTCTAATGCCCCATACATGCTTGATGAGGTCAGAGGACTGTGGAGGAAGGTCCATGATAGTCAACTTCACAGACAGCTGATTATTTGATTTCTCATGAAAATGTTGTATTAAAATAAAGAAAATGCAAAATAGGACCATTTTCACTCATAGTCTCAGACTTTTGGTCTCCAATGTGTGACCTGCCTGTGCCTCAAGCTGTGTGAGGATGGAGTGTAGCGTGACTCAGTCTTTCTCCGCAAAGGGCGTCATGAATCATGGTGTCCCAGTGCGCATATTACAGTCACCCTGGTTAAACTGGTTAGAGGATGTAAGATATTTACTCATACAGAGGTGCATATTGTATTGTGAAAAATATTATCTTTTGACAATGTATCAGACATATACTCTCCACTGCCCATTCAACAAGGGTGCAGTTTAATAGTTAGTGTCCACTTTTAAATATGCTAACAAGGAAAATACTTTACAGGTCATACTTTTTTCACAGTGTTCACAGTGTTAGTGATGCACTAATGAGTTGCATTGCAGTCAGGACTACCTGGATGTGCTGGGGTATGGATTCTTAGTCATCAAACAGCAACTTCACAAAATTAGGGCAAACTAGTGCAGTAAACACAGTAAGCAGTACGGCCAGGACAGGTATAAACTGCCTAACCCTTACTTTCTCATCAGCTTTGAAGCTGCATGCAGCACAGTGCGTTTCTACATCCTCGAAGGGGTCTGATTATGTAACAGGGATGAGCAGGTCTCATTTTGTCTGTGTTAAAGGTGACATCTGCTTTCAACCATCACAGAATCTTGTCTGGATTTTTTCCATGTGATATATGATTTTGATCCATGCCTGTGACAGAATTTATGTTCTCTGCTTTCTCAGAATGTTCACTTCAGCAGAAGTGACCTGGTTTGATTATGCTTAGAACATTTTAGAAGTGATTCATTCTGCATTTGCATCTGCATATATTCCATATTCCAGGCTGCTTTGTGATAGCCTCACTGAAGGGATTTCATACTTTTTGTGCATTCCACCATAAAGATCCAGATACTATACATTCCTACTCTTGTAATTCCAGGCAATTTATTCAAGTTAAAGTTCTGAAAGAGCAGATTGTGTCTCTTCAGCTGAGTAGCAAATTTGACCAGATCAAAAAGGCAACCCCTCTGCAATTACACAGCTCTAGACATTGCTTACATGAAAATACTGTACATGTAAGCAAAATACATCACTAAATCCACATTGACATACTATATAAGTTGTTATAGTAAGTAAAAAGTAGTCTAATCTAATTTGCTTTGGTGTTTTCTAGCCCACCACAGAACACAGAAACCTGTGCTCAAGTCTGTTAGTGGTGCCTTCAACCTGGCTGGGCTTTGCAAAGTTGACCTTGTCTGAGGCATAGAAGGCTGGTTGAGGGATCATCTCTCTGCCCCTGTTGGATATTGGAGGTGCCTGCAAAGTTTATGAACATGACTCGTATCCCAGTCCTCCTTTCAGATTCTTTCTCACTGTAGAGGTTCACCACCTGCTCGTGAAATTTAGTGACCAGTAGCTGCAGGTTGTACAAAGGCACTTGCTAGTTCCCAGCTCTCCTCTTTCGGCCGAGTTGCGCATGGTATGGTGGGATGTCTCAAGAATAGGGTATTGGGCAGACCGAACTGGGCCGAAAAAGGGAGGAGGGAGAACAAATATGCTTAATACCACTTGGTACCTTCAGAGTAGTTAGGGCTTATTCGCATGGTGATGTTTGAAATTTTGCACAATGCTGTGCCTTCTCCATCTGTAGTGCTCAAATACTCACCAGGAAGAGCTAGGGGATTAAATGTGAATTGATTTCTTTCTGCTTATATGCTCTCTCTTACTCAGCAGCCTACAGTTTTATGTACTTTGTCAATTTGCCTCAGCTGTGTTATGTGAATGAGCTTCTATCCAACAGATGTCCATACAGTATCTGCATACCATTAAGAAGTTAACAAAGCAAGAATTTGGTACATATCAAGTGAAGGTGATCAATCTTGGTTGAATGAAGAAAGTATCACTTACGGGTGGCCAAGTGTTGCCAAATTATCAGAGAGTCTCTAGGACTTATGAATGTGTAGCCATGACCAAGAAGAGAAAAATCATGGCATGGACAGGAGCGAAGGATAGATGGAGGTAATCCAGCAGATGGATTTGGCCAGGATGTTATAATTCTTGGACTTCTCTAATGTGTTTAAAGAATGACAGAAATGAGATAACAGCATGCCTGGTTAAGTGCTTGGCAGACCAACAGTCAGGAGGGGGCACAAGGCTGTTAATGGAGGTGCACCTGAATTGTGAGCAACAAGAAGATTGATAAACACTGGTTAGCAGAATGTTGATGTAGCAACACAACTGGGTTTGATATAGTAGGTGGAGGAAAAGAAAGGAGACGTTTGCATGAATGTTTAAAAACTTTCAGGTTGTTTTCAGCCACAGTTGAATATAATAGGATAATGGTTGGGGTCATGAAGTTTTAAGATGATTTTTGTTAAGGGAGTGGAATTTAAAAGGGGGGATTGAATGGGGTTGAAGAGGGAGGTATCAGATTGGTTAAAAAATGGCCATGATGTGCATGCTTCATTAAACATGCGAATGGGATAATAAAAGAATGAAGGACGGCAGCGGTTTAGATGAGACTGAAACCATTAGGATTCCAAAGGAATGAATGGTGGTATGTGTAGAAACATAATGCAGAAGCCTAATGAAGTGCTGGTGTTTGATGTGTCCAAATTGGTGATCCAGAAAACCACATGGTGCAGAACCCCTTTATGATAAGTTGTCTTGTTCGTTTCCAGGCTGGCTGCAGCTGAGGTCTTTTGATCTGTGCTGAGTGGTTGACAAGGACAGCAGCAACACACCAGGCTGCAGAGAGTGTGTACCAGCTTGCCTCCATGTCTTCACCTGTCAATAAGAAGTCTACTTCTGGGTCTCGCAGGTATGTACTCAACCTTTCTTTTAACTATGATACACTGTAATCAGTCTTAATCATCATTCAAGTGTTTAATGTCTTCTATGCATTTGATTTTCACCAAGAATAATGTAGTATGTTCTTTATTTTGCAAAACTGTGGGAAAGTCTTAGGACATCATTAGATTTGTTGTTTTAGCAATGGTATAATGACCATATATGTAACATATTGTTAATGATTGGACCCAAAGATTTCAAACATGGATTTGTCACCCCATAATACTCTTTTCCACTGATCTTCCCTCCAATATTTGTGAGCTTTAGCATATTTTAAACTTTTCACCCTGTTGTCCTTCCGAAAAGTGGTTTCTTGGTTATCATTTGTTGGCTATCCAAAAAGACATTCCTGATCAAGCTTCTCCAGACCGTAGAAGGGTCGACTTGGCATCCTGATGAAGCTGCCAAATTCTGCTATTGCTCAAGTGTAAGGAGAAGTCACACGAAGTACTTGCCAATGTAGCTTATAGTAGCTGTTTTTTTCTTTTTTTAACCAGTTTTTGTAACACTGCATACAAATTTCCTGTATTTTTTGTTGTATTCTAATAAAGAGACTTGCGAAATAATTATATATGGTCATTATACCATTGCTACAAACAATGGTATATCTAATCTAATGGTGGCCTAAGACTTTTGTGCAGTACTGGACATATGTCTGGTTTCTGAAAGTGGACTAATAAACTCTGAGTTGCAGCTTAAGAATTCCCTAAGCAACCATGGGTTCACAATTACATATCTGTATTCATGTGATAATCAGTTAATTTTATTTGTTTTCTTGTGACCTCATATAATTATTGTCATTATTGTGAGATAACAAATATTTAGGAATGATGCTTCCTGCAAAACATTAGGTTTAGGGTAGCTCTACCTCAAACATAGTCTATCGCAAATGAATTATCTTTTTCCACTGTTATACCTTTCCTAGCATTACAAACTAACATTTTTTTCTCCTTTTTGTTGCATGGCAATGCCAGCTTTGTAGCTATGACCATTTTTCTTACGCCGGCCTGCTGACTAACAGCTTCCAAAGACAGGAAACCTATGGACGTGCCAAGATACTCAGCACTAACGCTGGCAATTGCATCTTGCATGAGATGCTTAATCTAATTGTAATTAATTTGAGTAGCAACATATAAATCACTATGCTATGTGATATATTTTGTGATACAGTGGTGCTTGAAAGTTTGTGGACCCTTTAGAATTCTCTATATTTCTGCATAAATATGACCTAAAACATCATCAGATTTTCACACAAGTCCTAAAAGTAGATAAGAGAACCCAGTTAAACATATGAAAGAAAAATATTATACTTGTTCATTTTTATTGAGGAAAATGATCCAATATTACATATTAGTGAGTGGCAAAAGTATGTGAGCCTTTAGGGTTGGCAGTTAATTTCAAGGTGAAATTAGAGTCAGGTGTTTTCAATCAATGGGGATGACAATCAGGTGCGAGTGGGCAGCCTGTTTTATTTAAAGAACAGGGATCTATCAAAGTCTGCTCTTCACAGAACATGTTTTGTGGAAGTGTATCATGGCACCAAACAAAATGGGATTTCTGATGAGCCTCATCAGGCTGGAAAAGGCTCATCATGCTCATCAGGCTGGAAAAAGGTTACAAATCCATCTCTAAAGAGTTTGGACTCCACCAATCCACAGTCAGACAGATTGTGTACAAAGGAAATTCAAGACCATTGTTACTCTCCACAGGAGTGGTCGACCAACAAAGATCACTCCAAGAGCAAGGCGTGTAACGGTTGGCGAGGTCTCAAAGGACCCCAGGGTAACTTCTAAGCAACTGAAGGCCTCTCTCACACTGGCTAATGTTAATGTTCATGAGTCCACCATCAGAAGAACACTGAACAACAATGGTGTGCATGGCAGGGTTGCAAGGAGAAAGCCACTACTCTCCAAAAAGAACTTTGCTGCTCGACTGCAGTTTGCTAAAGATCACGTGGACAAGCCAGAAGGCTATTGGAAGAATGTTTTGTGGACAGATGAGACCAAAATAGAAGTTTTTGATTTAAAAGAAAGTCGTTATGTTACAGAAAGGAAAACACTGCATTCCAGCATAAGAACCTTATCCCATCTTTGAAACATAGTGGTGGTAGTATCATGGTTTGGGACTGTTTTGCTGCATCTGGGCCAGGGCGGCTTGCCATCATTGGAACAATGAATTCTGAATTATATCAGAGAATTCTAAAGGAAAATGTCAGGACATCTGTCCATGAGCTGAATCTCAAGAAAGGTGGGTCATGCAGCAAGACAACGACCCTAAGCACACAAGCGGTTTTACCAAAGAATTGTTAAAGAAGAATAAGTCCTGACCTTAGTCCAATAGAACTGTTGTGGAAGCAAAGGTTCACATACTTTTGCCACTCACTAATATGTAATATTGGATCATTTTCCTTAATAAATAAATGACCACATATAATATTTTTGTCTAATTTGTTTAACTGGGTTCTCTTTATCTACTTTTAGAACTTGTGTGAAAATCTGATGATGCTTTAGGTCATATTTATGCAGAAATATAGAGAATTCTAAAGGGTTTACAAACTCTTAAGCACCACTGTATATTTTATTTTATTTTATTTTATTTTATTTTATTTTACATTTCAGTGTGACTGCCATCAAATATGACTATTGTAGTAGAGGAAATGACTATCAAACCATAGCAATTGTGATCGCAACATTAAAGTATACTATATGGCCAAAGGTATGTGGTTTATCTAGTTTAGTCAATTGCTAAATAAATTCATAATCAGGTGTATATCCAGGCAACTTTCATAGATACACACTGAAGAATTATTGGTTGTACTGAAGAGCTCAAGTGACTTTCTGTAGGATGCCACTTGTACAAGAAGTTACCTTTCTGCTTTGCTAGAGCTTTGCCAGTCAAATGTAGGTGTTGTTATTGGGACGTGGAAAATTTTATAGAACACCACAGCTCACAACTGAATAGGACACAACTCTGAATACAGTGGTACCTCGGTTCTCGACCATGTCGGAACTCGTTAAATTCTTGACACATTTTGACCAGAAAATTCTGTCTCGGTTCTCGCCGTTTGCTCGGTACCCGGCACACTTGCTTAAACTTGTATGAGTTGAGCCGTGCGACTCATTTCAACTGAAACTCGATTCACGATATCCCCTTTTCAGTGAAGATCTCTGTTATTTCTATCATGTTTTTCTCTATGTGTACATCTATAGTACTATATTCTTAATGCAAATGAGTCTCATTGGGTCCTAAAAATGTTAGTATTAACAGCAAACTGAAAGGGGAATCCTGTCCTCAATCCTCTAGAACACAGGCTGCAGTTAGCATTAGCAGCTATGCTAGAGCCCTGAGTTCACCAATAGAGTAAGTGTTTTGCTTTTACTTTTCACTTTCAATCCATTACTCACTAAATTACATGAGATTTTTCAACACTTTATTATAAAATAAGCTTTATGATAATGATTTTGGCCAACTGTAGCTTAATGTAAGTGTTTTAAACATTGACTTACTTATCATTACTTATCATAGGCTCTGCTATGATATAGTATAGACCGCTCTACTAAACACTCAATAAACTTCTCAGTTCATGATACATTTAACTGGATTTGTCAGAACATATCCCCATCATAAATCAGGGAGCACCTGTACAATACAACTCCATTGATGCATATAATGCCTTATATAGTATTGATTTTCTGGGGGTCTGGAATGGATTCATTCATTTTACACTATTCCTTATGGGGAAAAGATTTGCTTGGTACTCATCGTTTTCAGTTCTCGATAAGCCTTCTGGAACGAATTAACAACGAGGATTGGGTTTCAATGGTTAAGCAGCAATACATAAGGATAGTGTAGAGCACACAGCTATTGGACTCTTAGTTGATGCTGAATTATTCCTTTACTATGCTTTACAGCAACTACCGTAATGAATGAAAAGTGCTGACTTTAATGTTTGGTAGACGAGAAGTATTGGGTGGAAGGCTATTTTTTTTTTCTTGGATTGACATAGACTCATTGAGAATTTTGTGCTCTCTGGAAGCTTGAAGAAGCTTTTGGTGTTTGAGCATGACAATGCCCTGTACACTGAGTGTACTTTGTGATTAAAATGGCTATTCACAAAAGCATGGAAGCAGTAAATGGCAAACCCTCTCTCTATATTAATGACCATGAGACATCCATTAACGATATTTGTATTTGATTTTACTTTTGGCCATGTAGTTGATATCACATATTCTGATAAAGATAACAAAGTCATAGCAGAACTACCATTTGTATTGATGTTCTAGTCATAAATCAAATTATTAGACAAAGTACATCGTCTGGTAGAGCCCAGCTCTGTGCCTCTCTGTCTTGTCTCTCTCCTCAGATTCAACCCTCTGAAGGCCCTGCAGCCTAAATGGCATTTGCAGCAAATATTGTCCTCTCCTTCCGCAGCCTCTCCGTGAGCTTCAGATTCAGTGACCTTCATTGGGCATGGTTATAGTAGTGAGCACTGCTGTTAGTTATAGACCTCTGCCATACCCGTCCAAAGCCAGGTCCAATCCAAAGCCACCACTTAACCCTACTTTCAAGTCCACTAGTCCAAATGAATACCTCTGTCAAAATTAAACTGTAATATGAGCACCATTCTTCACTTTGCTTTCTAGCGCCCAAATTGATCTGTGCACGGTAGTTATTGCCACAATCAGCATTCCTGAATTTGGTGCCTTCCTTTTAGTTGACATTTGATGCAGCAAACATTTTTTTACCTAAAACCTTTAAACAACACAGGAAGCAGGTAGTTTACATATCATGCAGGAAACAAAGCAGTTGGATTTCATTTTGGCTGAAAAAGCATGTGGTCAAAACCGTACCAGGATACAATCCAGATACAAAACACATGAAAGGACATGAAGGAGTATAAATGTCTTAATCATTTAGCAGACTTACAAATAGCATATTCTTACAATCCAAGCAGTTAAAGCTCTGCTCAAAAAACCTACACAGTAGCAGATTTGACCCCTGGACCATGTGATCCAGGGTTTGGTTACTTTCTTGTAAGTGCTTCTTCTGTAGTCATGGCATACTCACACATATGCAAGACACACATAAGGGCAACAGAGCAAGAGAGGGAGAGAGAGTAAGAACAAAGGTCTCCTGAGCCACTATATTAGGTTGACTTCATATAGCGAAGGGTTTTGAAGACGCCAGAACATCTCAGGGATGTTCCTATATGAATAATGTATATACGGCTTCCATTATCCTAATAGTCATTATCCAAACCATTTCTAGCAGGGTTTGACTGTATTTGGTGGTGTGCCACACTCTCATCTCAGCAAATTAGGAAAGCTCCATCCAAACCTAGAGAGATGTCTTTTGTGATTAGTGTGGCGGTTAAATTTTGAAAGCCTGTTTGAATGGAAACGTCAACCAGGTTTAATTGTGCCTATCTAGTTTTTTTTAGCTATATGGGAATTATGAACAAAGGGATTAAAGACTGGTTAAGGATTGGACCTACATATATCTCTTCCACTCAGACAGTGGAAAGTAGCACATCTCAGTGACACACTCTAGCTGTGTCTGTAGATGTGGTTTCTCAATTTAATATGCTCTATGGGACTGAGATACTGTATTTCAATATAACACCCACAGTATTATTTTGAGAAACAACAGCAAACCATTTTCATGTTTGTAGGTGTATTAAATGTATTAGACACTAAACATTATGTTTTAATACTTTTTTGTCCTACAACTGAATTACCAGAGTATCTTTTCCCCTACATAGTAATTGGTACTGAAGCATTTGAGTCCAGTTCCATCCCATGTTACATCACATTAGATAGATTTACACCCACCCCGGTGGTCCACCATCTCTCTCTCACTCTCTCTCCCCTTCTCGCTCTCTCTCTTCTCTGTCCACCATCTCTGACTCTCTCATCTCTCTAGTCTCTCTCTCTCTCTCTCTCTCTCTCTCTCTCTCTCTCTCTCTCTCTCTCTCTCTCTCTCTCTCTCTCTCTCTCTCTCTCTCTCTGTCTCTCTGTTATCAGACATCAGATTTGCTTTCCCTTGCTTTGGCTTTATCATCTCCTGCATCTTTGGCTTTAAACATAACCATCACCACAACCTGGCAAAAGTGGTACAGGCCGTTCCTGGTGCAAAAGCATGTCATTTTGAACTTTGCTTAGTGGCTTATTGCTGTTGTGTAGTCATAGCTGGACTGAAAGATGGAGTTGCTCTGTGGCTCATTGGCCTTTTTTGAGTTTATAAAAATAAGTTCAGCAGACAAAAATTTGTTGCGTTTGTTCTTTCGACCCTAACACATGCATTGCTGATCCTGTCAAGTAAGGATTCTAACAGTGTCGTGGGAAGGAGTTAATGTCATATTTCCACTAACTGAGTGCATAGTGTGGGTGTTTATTTCAGAATTTACACTTGTTGTTCCAAATAATCTCCCTTTTTTTTTACTGGAGAGTGATTCAGTGATTTTACTGGCCAAAATTAGGCAGCTTCCTTTAATGAATAGGATTTTGCCATTCTGTGATGTCGTCCTTTCAGTCCTTCCAGCTATATGTATTGACACTACTGTTCACATATTCTGTAAACACCTCAGAGACTTGCCAAGAACTAGGAATTTATGACGCATTAAGTGAGCCACCACATGAATTAACATGAATTAACCAAAAGAGCAATGACACTGGTGGATGTGACTAATATTTTGTCTGGCGAGCTTAATTTGGAATATTATGTTGGACCCACACTGAGAGTCTGCTGGCAAGTTGCAAATTACAGGGAGTTTGATCAACTTAATAAGACGTTATCAAACATTAACATAGTTGCATAACTTCTTATCTTCTTTCCTAAGTGTTATTTAGGTGCTAGGCAATAATGGTGCAATTGTAAATGAGCAATGATCCACTGTCTGGCATGACTGTCGCCTTGCTGTTCTCAATTTGTCACCTATGAATGAAAATTGCTTTCATTCATGTCTGGTTTGATTCCCTATTCACAGAAGGCTTTTGGGATGACATAAAGAACCTTTTAGCTTTCCCAAAATCCACCGTTCACAGGATTTGTCAAATTTATCTATGGGTCTTGGTCTGATTGTCCTATTTTAGACAGGACACATAAGGCAAGCTGCATGCCATTGGAATTGCTTTTGCCCTCAAGGGCTTAAAACAATGCAGCTTTGGGTTCTGTTTACACTCTAACTGTGCCATGTTCCACTGCATATACTGTGATTGTGAACTGCAAAGTCCAGGAGCAACAGGAACAGGTCACAAAGAAATATGCCAAACAAGCTTACATAAAGGGACGGACAAGTGTCCTTAATTTCTTCAATTACTACAAAGTTCCAGTCAGTCTCTGGAGACAACAGTTAGCTCAGAGAATCATGGATTGGATTTCTATGGCCACACACAAGCACAAGATGACCAAGTGCAATGTCATGTAATTCTGGAGAGATGAATAACCATCTTGTAGTCTGATGGATAAATCATGGCAATAGAGGAGAGGAATAATGGAAATCATAGAGCCACATCATACAGTAAAAGTCTTAATAATATATAGTTCTGCCTAGTCTCTTTATGCGTCTGGGGTGCGTCTACCACAGTGCATGCGTGGTTAAGCAGAACCTCAAGATCAAATCCTGGTGGCACCATCCATTAGCAGTGATAAGCCATGTCTGAGTGATTGCAGGCCAGATGGAAGGGGCCATCCACCAGGGCTGACACAGTGACCTCTGATGAGACCTGGAATGGACTGGTGTCTCGTCCAGGGTGTACCTCCACCTGTGTCCAGTGAATTCAAGGATAGGCTTGTACAGTATTTGTGTTGAATATTACCTTAGGCATGCATTTAAAAGTGTACACTGGCCGCTATTGTTGTCAAGATACCAAAATTATGACCTTGCAGCCAGACCTCACTGCTTAAATAGTTTCTACTTGAGTGCAATTTCTAGAAATAGAAACAATTATTGACTAAAATGTACATGCCATAATTACCATTACCAGTACTGATGAGTCTCCTGAGTTGAAGAAATATGAATTGATCATATTTATAATTGGTATTGATGATATACCTGTGATTGAGAAACCCCGATTGTTAGCAGTTTGTAAGTTATGGTAAACTTAACATTACCAGTGTGAACATATATAGAGATGTTTGCCACATTGATAAGTTAAATTAAAATGATAACGCCAGTTGAACAGATATTATTACCCTTAGCTTCCTTGTCAAAGTCAGATGGTTAAAAAGATCGTTTGTCACAAAATGGATCTCACTCCTCTGATTTATATTTGAGGACATGAGCATGATGTAATAATGTTATCTATCAAATTCGCTAACCTGCCGCTCTGTTAATACAAGTAACCTGGAAGTGTTTTTTCCCTTTGTCTGTGAAGATTTAAAACATATTTTGATTGGATTTGTTGAGTTCATGGGCTTAAAATAAATACTGCCCCCCTGTGGCACATCAATGCAGCTGTTCTTTCTTAAATTACCAGTGCTAATAAACCTTCACCTTTTGCTGGAAAATGTATGTTTAAAAATGTGAGATTAAGAAATAACCAGTATCTGAAACAAAACAACAACAGAACACTGGCTCACAGTAAGCTTCTGACTAGGTTTGTTTGAGTGTATACAGGTATTTGTGGTCCCTTCAGAAATGTTATCTTCTTGCCTTTTTTTGTCGGTCAGCTTTGACTATTGCAGGTTTATAGAACTAGACTACACCCCCATGGAGGCAGGCATTATGGTGTCTATGAGGCAGAGCCGAGGATTTTTGTCCCCCAAGTCTCCGGAGCGTCACAGTCGGTCAGCGCGTCATTCCTTCTTTCTATCTTCACTCACTCTTATTCCAATTTCTCTCTGGCACATCTCCCTGGCATGGAATTTGAATATGAGTGAATTGCCTTGTTTGCAGGCAATCATCAAATTGTCGCACTGCTTGCTCAGCTTTTGCCATCTGGCCTTGACTCATTTCAATTTGCAAACACAATATATACAGTATTTGCCATTTTGGCAGACACTTTACCTCGACACATCCGCTTATTAAATTTTTTTTGCATCATTTTTGTTTGAGATATGCCTTGCTGCTTTTCATTTAGATTGTGTGTTATCTTGTGTCCAAGCAGATGGTGGTCTCTGTAGAGTTACAAGGTGTTGTGGCATGTTAGTGATCTTATTGTGAGTGTGACCCTTCTGTTGCCAAGCTCTGAAGTATCATAGTTTGCGGCTTGTAATTTGTGATTTCACTGCACTGTGTGATTATTTTTCATTTGCTGCTTTAACACTCCCTGTTTTTCTGTGCTGTAGGAAGAGTCCAGCACCTGTCAGTAACCGTGATCCTTATGGCAATGCCTCCCTTAGTAGCAGCAGCAACTCTGGATCGTGCAAGGGCAGTGACTGCAGCCCCACCCACAGGTTGGACATGGCTGAGATTTCAATTTTTTTTGCTACAATTTCTGGCAAAAATCATGGAATCAGCCCACATAGAGGATTTTCACCAGTTTTTACTTTATTTTTTCTTTCTTTTCTTTACTTTATTTGTCCAAATCAAGTCAAAGAAAATGCGTCATGTTTATGTCCATGTTTTTGAAACGAGATTTTCTACCTGCACTGTTTCTAATTTTCTAATGCAATGTTTACTTATCAATCTTTTTACTCATGTTTATATTAAATTTGGGTTTACCAATTAGCTAATAAAACCAACAAGGTCTGCCTTTCTTGTTAATCTTTACTAGGCGTCACATGAAGTACACCTCCTGCACAGATAACCATGGAATCAAGCCCCCTCCCCCTGAACAGTACCTAACCCCTTTGCAGCAGAAAGAGGTGTGTATCAGACACCTGAGGGCCCGGCTCAAAGACACTGTTGAAAGGCTACAAGACAGGTAAACTCCATCTATCCACAGTTGCGTGCCGATGGCAAATGCACAATTGTGGGTTTGCTATCAATGGCTGCTTTAAAGAAGTGGCTTGGCTAAATGACTGTATTTACATCTATTTTGTTTTCATTTCTTGTTTTTACGCTTGCTTTACCTTGGCTCCTACTCTCTCTTTCCTTCTTATCATCAAAACTCCACCCAGAGACACTGAGATTGATGAGCTGCGGACACAGCTGTCCCGGATGCAGGAAGACTGGATCGAGGAGGAGTGTCACCGTGTGGAAGCCCAGCTGGCTCTGAAGGAGGCAAGGCGAGAGATCCAGCAGCTCAAGCAGGTCGTTGACGTGGTACATTCTAGCCTGGGTGACACAGATTCGGGTGTACAGAAGTGTTTTCAGGACATCAACGTTCAAAACCACAAGCTGGAAACCCTGTTGCAGAGTATGGAGATTGCCCAGACTGGAGCAGCAAAAGAGGGGCAGGTTCCAAATGGGGGAGGGGCGGTGGGGGCAGGGCAGTGGGTCAGCGAGGGGCCGGTGAGGTCTTGCGAAGGCTCACCAGCCCGCTCGCTGACTCGCAGCTCTACCTACACCAAAGTGAGTGAGCTTGCAGGACCTGAGCACAACGGCAGTGGCAGCGGCTCAGACATGGCATGCTGCCTCTCTGCCGATGGCACTCAAGACAGCGGTTTTGTTTGTTGCGGAGAGCTGGAGGGGGGTGGGGCCACACGGGCTGATCTGCTGCTGGAGGCCACTTGCCTGTCAGAGGAGACAGCTTCACTGTTGAATGCCTGCTCACACTTGCCACATTCAGCTACCTTCGAGGCACTGAGCCATGGAGAGGCGCGAACGCTGCCGCTTCGCTGCAGCTTGGGAAGGGCAGCTGGAGGAGGACCTGCTGCAAGCATTAGTCATCCTTGCCTGTCACACCACCATTTGTATCTACACCACCTACGGGAGCAGGCCATCCAGACAGAGTATGACTTTGCACCAGCCTCAGCCCCAGCAATCGGCGCTGCCTTTGGTTCTGAACTGGACACCATTGCGGAGGTGCGCACCTTCCGCTCACAGGCATGTAGTCCCACTTCAACCTGGATGTCAGATGATGGCGATGATCTTGATTCTGTCACCATGGAGTCAGTTGTCACAGCCGCAACTGCTGGGAAAGGTATCGTCACAGAATCGTTCACCACCGAGCCTCTTCAGGTGTCAAGTGCTGCCATGGAATCAGATAATAAAGTATCTGCTGCTACTGTGTCAACATTTGCAAATACTATTGTTGCTGAATCGCTGAATCAAATCTCACCAGCTATGCCAGCAACTGATCCTGTTTTAGATTCTCCAACTACAAATCTACAACCAAGCCCTGGAATCAAGTCTTGTCCTGTGCAAGTGGTGCCACTGGTGGATGAGAATACAGATCTCGTACCACAAACTACCCAGCCACAAAGTGCAGCGTCAGAGAACAACATAAACGGGATCACAGTTATTGAGGTGGACAAGGACAATGAAGATGACAAAGAGCAAGGAGCAGCAGCTGAAGAAAATGATTGTGGCGAGCCCGTAAAGAGTTATTGGAGTCGCCACTTCCTGGTGGATCTGCTGGCCGTTGTAGTGCCAGTGGTACCTACAGTGGCATGGTTTTGTAGGGGCCAGCGGGGAGGAAGTCAGCCCTTCTATCACTTTGGGGCATTGCTGCGAGGTTGCTGCACTGTTGCCCTGCACTCCCTACGCCGGGGAGGAGGTTTGCGCCATTATCCTGCAGGGGGTGGAGGGCCAGGGGGTATGAGTATATGAGATCAATCCTTGGACAATAGAATGGGCCCTGGAGCAGCTCACGACTCTCTTCATGAAACAGACCTGTTCAGCGTTGGTGTATACGAAGCCAGGTCATAAGACAAGATCAGCATTGCATCTTGGACAATGAGCAGCCAAGGAAATGATGGTAAGAGGGGCAAGAAGGGTATTTGCTAATGATAAAATAATGTCAGTCCTCATGTATGAAATGGTAGCTCTTATGTGCAAATTCAAATCTGACACAGTGCTGTCCATGACTAGTTGGCATGACAAGCAGCTGCTGTGTACCATAAGACCTCTGATGAACATCTAACAGACATCTGTGACACAGAGTCCAGACTCCGTTTGCCTAATGCTGAGTGTATGATCAGGGAAACTAAAGAAACAGAGTGAAGAAAAATGCAGTGTCTGATTTTCTGTGTCTTCCTTCCTGTCCCTGTGCTTTAGTCTACCCCTCTGGCGACTGTAGTGTAAACCAATGAGGCAGGCATTGTAAAACATAAGTGATTGTTAATACATGTGACTGTGTGCTTGTGTCTCGTTCACTGTCCGGTTTAGCTGTATCACCTGAACACCTAAAGACAATAGTTGCTAAAGCAGTTGTAGTTGCATAGTTAGCTCTTCCATTCTATTGCTGTTGAGCTATTCGTACGCTTTTTCAAAGACCACCGATGTTCTACATGGTAATTTGCAATTCACACTTCCAGACTCCATTTGAAGTATGTACATGTAAACACTATATTTAAGATATTACACTAAACCAAAGTGATTAATAAAGAATTCTCATCAGAGGACTTTGGGCCTCCTGACTGTCATTACAGTCGCAAAAATAATAGTGATGAATATCTGAATGGAGAGCAAGCAATCGTACGATGTTTACAGTGCCTACAGAAAACTATCATACCCCACTGTCTTACAGTCAGAAAATATGTAAGTAATTAAAAACATATTTTTAATTACTTATATATGTGTATTACATGTAATAATTACTTATGTATATTATATATAAATATATACTTTTTCCAGCTTTATTTACCTAATCTGCATTACATTCAAGTGACGAGAAAACAAGGCAGCAGCTCTGAAAATTAATTAAAAATGATAAACTAGATAAACAGGGTTGGAAAAGTGATAAGCCCCCTGATTTAATACTTAATAATGCCACCATGTACTTAAATGATAGCTAAAGGTGTCTCCAAATGTCTGTTTGAATCTGTTTGCTCACTTTAAGTCTATTCACAGATTTGTTTGTTGAATTTATGCCAGGCCTCTGGCTTGGCCACTCAAGGGCATTCACCATCCTCTCTTTAAGAGGAGGATGTGTAGTGGTTGTTGGAATGGTTCAACTGTGGAATGGTGAATCACCTGCAGATATTCAGCTGTCCAGCAGAGCAGAGGGTCGCATGTTTTCATGAATTTGGCTTTACTTGGTAGCATCCAATTTCCCTCCCATCCTGATCATTTGCCCATTGAATTCCAAGGGCATTTAAGAAAATGCTCCCATGACATAATGTTGCCATCACCATGTTTCACAGTAGGTATGGTGTATTTTGGGTAGAGGCCTGTGTTTGTTTCAAGCCAAAGAACGTTCACTCTTGGTCTGACCATAAAACCTTTTCCCACATCGGCATGGTGGCTCGATGGGTAGCACCTCACAGCAAGAAGGTCCTGGGGTCAATCCCGGGTGGTCCTACCTGTGTCTGTGTGGGTTTACTCTGTTTTTCTCCCAGAGTCCAAAGACATGCATTAGCTCAACTGATTACACTAAATTGGCCTGACCTTTGTGTGTAAAGGTTTAGATGTAACCTTGTGTCTGTTGTTCAAATGGCCATGATTCGGATAGCGACATTAAATAAACCAAACAAAGAAGCAAACATTGTGTCAGAAGCAAAAATGTGACACACTTTTTCAGAAGAGGCTTCATTCCTGACTTATAGGCCAGGATTGTCTAACGCTTGTGTGATTGTTGTCCCATGCACAGACTGACCAACTTCAGCCATAAAGACTCTAAAACCCTAGCTATACTTTTGCATGAGAGTATCATGCACAAACCTGCCTGAACAATGTAGGCATTGACAGTTAAGTTGTTGTAGTGTTTTTCTAAATGTTAAGTCATTTGAGTATCTGTATGATCTCTCATATCTGTATCATATAAATGCCTGTAGAGGTGTGCCTGTTCGGCAAGAGCTCTTGAAGGAGCTCTTGCCGAACAGGCACACCTCTACAGGCATTTATATGATACAGATATGAGAGATCATACAGATACTCAAATGACTTAACATTTAGAAAAACACTACAACAACTTAACTGTCAATGCCTACATTGTTCAGGCAGGTTTGTGCATGATACTCTCATGCAAAAGTATAGCTAGGGTTTTAGAGTCTTTATGGCTGAAGTTGGTCAGTCTGTGCATGGGACAACAATCACACAAGCGTTAGACAATCCTGGCCTATAAGTCAGGAATGAAGCCTCTTCTGAAAAAGTGTGTCACATTTTTGCTTCTGACACAATGTTTGCTTCTTTGTTTGGTTTATTTAATGTCGCTATCCGAATCATGGCCATTTGAACAACAGACACAAGGTTACATCTAAACCTTTACACACAAAGGTCAGGCCAATTTAGTGTAATCAGTTGAGCTAATGCATGTCTTTGGACTCTGGGAGAAAAACAGAGTAAACCCACACAGACACAGGTAGGACCACCCGGGATTGACCCCAGGACCTTCTTGCTGTGAGGTGCTACCCATCGAGCCACCATGCCGATGTGGGAAAAGGTTTTATGGTCAGACCAAGAGTGAACGTTCTTTGGCTTGAAACAAACACAGGCCTCTACCCAAAATACACCATACCTACTGTGAAACATGGTGATGGCAACATTATGTCATGGGAGCATTTTCTTAAATGCCCTTGGAATTCAATGGGCAAATGACAGGATGGGAGGGAAATTGTGATGCTACCAAGTAAAGCCAAATTCATGAAAACATGCGACCCTCTGCTCTGCTGGACAGCTGAATATCTGCAGGTGATTCACCATTCCACAGTTGAACCATTCCAACAACCACTACACATCCTCCTCTTAAAGAGAGGATGGTGAATGCCCTTGAGTGGCCAAGCCAGAGGCCTGGCATAAATTCAACAAACAAATCTGGAAAGGTTTGCTCAATTTGGGATTTGCCCTAGATATTAGAAGATAATCTAAAATTGTAAAGTTACTTTGACAAAATGCTCCATTGTAAAAAGCGCTATATAAATAAATCTGACTTGACTTGACTTTAAAAACGTGAAACTTGACTGCACCCTCGTGCCCATTTCGACGCGTCAAGTATAAAACTGTAAATATAATTCTGGCTCAGTCATGCAGGTTGGAGGGAAGGCCCAATTTAGCAAGGTGTTGGTGCCACTGCTTTACTGCTTAATAATGTTCTGATCATTTTTCCAAGTGATAATTAAAGCCTCTGAAGTCTTCTTGTTTCTTCTCCTAAGGTGTACCTTTCCACAGCTTTATCTGAGAGCTCTGTTGAAAGTACCTTTCCAACCATCATCAATTCTTTGTGTTACCTGGACTAGTAGTGGATTCCTCAAGGAGTTGCAACTTTTATTTTGAAGTAATCCAAACCACTAACTACTCTAAAATGGCTGATTTTGTTTATCCAAACCATAACTGATCAGGATGTCGAGGGTTGTTGAGGGTTTTTATGTGTAAATACAGCTGGGAAAAGTTAGATTCATGTTATTTTCATTATCAGGGTGTGATGTGAGAAAGGTAAGGGTATGGTAATTCTCCACAGGCACTGTATACTGTAGTTATACTACTTAAAATGGCACAGGTCTAAATCCGGTTTCTTTAGCCCGTGTTTCTTCTGCACTTTGAGAAATGCTCCATATTGGTATTCTCTGTACACTAGTTGGACTGATAGTGTCTGATTTGCAGTGTTTTGTGTTACTGAAGATTCCATTTCTAGTGTCTGAAATGTTCTTTCAGTTGAATCAACTCTGTGTGGTCGGACATTTACTGACATCATTTGCACTGAAATTCACTTTATCAGCAAGTTACTTGAAGTTTGATGTGTGGGGGGAAGATATTCACATAGGTCAGTGTATCAAACCTGAACTCATCAAGCCTGTACAGTTTTGTAGATCTTAAAAAGCATCAAATTGAACCAGTAGCAGTTTATTCCGTTCAAAATTAACTTCAATAATCAGTTGAAAATACAACAAAATGTGTGTATAAATATATACACGTATAAAAAGAATTGAATTTATTGTTATACTAACTAATATATGATACTGTTTCATATGCCAAAAGCAGAAATACACTTGGTCAACATTTTCCTTCCTGTTATGTAAGTGCTAGTGCTGTCAGCTGACTTTCAGGTACTGCAATTAGTATCTCATTATCAAGGAAGAAATAATAATTTTTTTGCATGTTTATCACACAAGTGTTTCGGAACATCAAACCAATTTAAATATTAATCAAAGACAACAGAAGTAAACACAAATGCAGTTTTTAAATTAAGGTGTTTATTATTAAGGGAGGAAAAAACCAAACCTACATGGCCCTGTGTGAAAAAGTGATTGCCCCTTAAAACTAATAACTGGTTGGGCCACCCTTAGCAGTAACAACTGCAACCAAGCGTTTGCGATAACTTGCAATGAGTCTTTTGGAGGAATTTTGGCCACTCATCTTTGCAGAATTGTTGTAATTCAGCCTGATTGGAGGGTTTTTGAGCATGAGCAGCCTTTTTAAGGTCATGCCACAGCATCTCAATAACCATTCAGAGGTGGACTTGCTGGTGTGTTTTGGATCATTGTCCTGCTGCAGAACCAAAGTTCGTTTCAGCTTGAGGTCACGAACAGATGGTCGGACATTCTTCTGTCTACCAAAAAATCGTGAAGGAGAATTCATAGTTCCATTTATCACAGCAAGTCTTCCAGGTCCTGAAGAAGCAAAACAGCCCCAGACCATCACACTACCACCACCATATTTTACTGTTGGTATAATGTTCTTTTTCTGAACTGCTGTGTTACTTTTACACCAGATGTAATGGGACACACACCTTCCAAAGCGTTCAACTTTTGTCTCGTCAGTCCACAGAATGTTTTCCCAAAAGTCGTGGGGATCATCAAGATGTGTTCTGGAAAAATTGAGACAAGCTTTAATATTCCTTTTCCTCAGCAGTGAAACTCTGCCATACAGGCCATTTCTGCCCAGTGTCTTTCTTATGGTGGAGACATGAACACTGACCTTAACTGAGGCAAGTGAGGTCTGCAGTTCTTTGGATGTTATTGTGGGGTCTTTAGTGACCTCTTGGATGAGTTGTAATTGCTCTTGAAGTAATTTTGGTCGGCCGGCCACTCCTGGGAAGGTTGACCACTGTTGTGGATAATGGCTCTCACTGTGGTTTGCTGGAGTCCCAAAGCTGTAGAAATGGCTTTATAACCCTTTCCAGACTGATAGATCTCAATTACTTTCTCAGTGTTCCTGAATTTCTTTGTGTCTCGGCATGATGTGTAGCTTTTAAGGATCTTTTGGTGTACTTCACTTTGTCAGGCAGGTCCTATTTAAGTGATGTCCTGATTGAGAACCGGTGTGGCAATAATCAGACCTGGGTGTGGCTAGAGACAGTGAACTCTAGTGTGAAACATGTGTGATAAGTTATGTTTTAACAAGCACTTTTTAACCATGTATGTTTGGATTTTTTTCTCCCTTAATAATAAACCCCCTCATTAATTCATCAAATAACACCTTCATTTAAAAACTGCATTTTCTGTTTACTTGTGTTGTCTTTGACTAATATATAATTGGATTGATGTTCCGAAACACTAAAGTGTGACAAACATGCAAAAAAAAAAAAGAAATCAGGAAGGGGGCAAACACTTTTTCACACCACTGTATGCAATTATTAGAGCTTTGTGTTTTTAAAGGGTTTTAATATATTGCATACAATAAATTTACTTGGCTGAAAAGTTTGATTTTTCATGAAATTAAGCTTAAACCACAGAAATTGTCAGAACATTTTTACCCCTCCATACTAAGGATAAAGTATGTAAAGTGAGTGAAATCATAGCAAAGGGAAAGTCAATAGAAACCAAGTATCCAAATAGAAATCCTGTATCCAAATTCCTGCTATATATCTGCTCCAAAAAATGACGATCGTGAAATGAACGGAAGTAAATAAATTTTACCCCTTTCTACACCCCTCACTTTTATTATATTCTTTTGTTTTTTTATTGTAGTGTTTATCACTAGAATAGATTCTCATGAGGCAGTAGAGAACAAGTGAACACGTGCACTGCATGTGATAGGGACTCATCCAAAAATTCACTGTAACAAGGTTTGATTGTACATTTTTCAGCCAATTATCTTTACTTAAATGATTACCTTATGATTTAATTAATTGAAAAAGCCAAAAAAGTACCACGAAACATTCGGTTTATCCATCACAGGGTTTTCAGGTGTTGCTTTTATCCTCTTGAAATCACGTGACAATCTTTATGTTGTGCTTTGAGTGTATAAAGTCACCTGTTCTTGTGCTGTACGGTTGTACAAAAACACGCCAGCCTTATTGTTGCTGTTCCAGCGATTCTATGTGATTGTATGACACTGAAAGTACGGCAGAATTAATGTTGCTAAGCTGATGGAGGAGTTTGGAGAGGTTATGAATGCATAGTCTTTATGTGTCATGAATAATATGTGTTCAAGAATTACTTTGGTAAAGTAGTTTTTAAAGCAACCTATAGCAATCCATGACTTCTAGGTGATTGATTTAAATAACCAATGACCTTTAACGCTGTTGTTTCGCAGTTTTTTTCTTAAAGCCATATTCAGCTATGGGTGTATATGCCTTCTACATCCTGGTCTGAGTAAATAATACTGTATATTACTTAGCGTGGGACATGAATAGTGAGCGTGTGTGTTACGTAATGCCTAGACCCGCCTCGAACGCTTAATGGCTATTTATATTCTATTGATTTACAACTGCAGATTTATGAATCATCATAAATATCCCTAAACACTTGCAATGTTTCCTGCTTCAGGTAAATTGGGTCAGGTTTAAGGTGGCTTATTACATATCCGCTTGGTGAGCACTTTATTAGGAACAATGTACTAATGCTGGGTAGGGCATCACTTTGCTCTTAAACAGTTTCAAACATTTGTGGCATGGATTTCACAAGATGTTGGAAACATTCCTTTGAGACTCTTCTCCATGTTAACATGATTGTGGTGCACTTGGTGCTGTGAATCTCACGTTCTCACATCCAAAGGTCTTCGATTGGATTCAGATCCAGTGACTGGGCCACTGAAGAACTATAGAAATAGCCATTAGAAGATGGGTCAACTGTGGCCATGAAGGGGTGCACATGGTCAGCAACAACACTCAAATAGGCCATTCAATCTATGATTAATTGATAGCAACAAGCCCAAACTGTGCCAAGAAAACATTACATTGGACAGTTATGTCATTTAGCAGACGCCCTCATCCAGAGCGACTTACAACTGATACAATCTTACAGTCCAAGCAGTTGTGGGTTAAGGATCTTGCTCAAGGACCCAACAGTGGTCTGGTCCAGAGTCCAGTACTTTAACCGCTAGGCCACCACATTACCCACACCATTACACCTTCTCTACCGGCCTGGACTGTTGACAAAAGTTAGGCTGCATACACGGATTCATGCTGTTGGTGCAACATTCTGACCTTACCATCTGCTTGCAGAAATCAAGATCAACTAAACCAGGCTGCTTTTCTAGTCTTCAACTGTCCAGGTTTGGTGACCTGTGCCCTCTACAGCCTCAGCTTTCTGTTCTTGACTAACAAAAGTGGAACCTGACCTCATCTTATGCTGTTATAGCCCATAGCTCTCCATGATTGTGTTACGTAGGCAAAGATGTTGTTCTGCTCTTCAGAATTGTACAGAATGGTTATCTGAGGTACCGTATCCTTTTTGTCCGCTTGAACCAGTCTGGCCATACTCCTCTCTCATCAACGATGTGTTTCTGCCTGCAGAACTGCTTCTTACTGGATGTTTATTTCTTTATTGCACCATTCTGAGTTATAGAGACTATGTGAAAATCCCTCAAACCAGACTGACACCAAAAAGCATGCCATAGTCACACAAATCACATTCTGATGGGTGATCATTATCTGAAGCTGCTGACTCATAACTGAATGATTTTAAGTGTTCTACTCCTGCCACACATTGGCTGATTAGATTAGTTCCATTAATTTGTAGGGCTACAGGTGTTCCTAACAAAGTTAATCACAAGACGGCAATCTCCCCTCCCTCTATTGTGCCTGTACCTGCCTGATTCTATGGGACTGGAACCCAGGCACATCACATATTTATTAATGTCATTAATAAATAGTGGCCCAATTTACCTGAATTTATCCTAATATAAATGCTACTCTATTTATTATATACCAAATACCACTACAAAGCTTGTACAAAAGGACAGGCCAGCATTGCACATGCCACCATGTTTGAGTTCATTGGACATTTCATTGGACATAGCATAACAGATTTCCCAGAGATTAGATTTTTAAAAATAGCTTTCATCCTAAAATTTGTATTAATCAAGAGGATATAAGAGTGAAACAGAATTAATGTAGGCTTCATGTTCTATTCGTGTTGAATTTAAAATCTATTTTATTTTCAGATTATTGTATTCGTTTTCAGCTCTCTGTATGATGTATACAATATGTGACACGTTAAATGAATGTTGAACATGTACCACTGAGCAACCATAACTGTACTATTTTTTTTTCTTCAGGTGTGACAGTTAAATTGAGTGATTTGGTTTGGTGTAATGTCATGTTGACTCATGTGGTTACATCATTTTCTCATTTATAAAACAGCAAGTTGAATAGTAATAGTATGTACTGGCAACTGTTCATAGCCTTCATGTCATTTTTGTTCACTGCTCCATATTAATCAAAATCCTCTATATTAAACAGCATGATTCTCCGTCTCTTGTTTCGTTTTCAGCTGTTTCTCTGAATTGGGACTATTTGGACTTAAAAGTGTCATGAAAGGAAGCTTTCAGATGCCTGCTAAGCTGAAGTCATCACCCATGTTAACTCGAGTTGCAGTTTCCACTGAAGCTGACACTCAGTTTTCAGACGAAAGAGAAAAAGAAACTGTTAAGCAAAAAAAGGTTCATGTCAGACTAGGAATTTAAATAGCATCTTTATATTCTTATTTGAATGGGACAAACCCCAGTTGGACCATAATCCTCTAATCCCTCAAAAATCAAATGAGTTGCAACTGAGATGTACCGTATTTTTCGGACCATAAGGCACACTTAAAATCCTTTAATTTTCTCAAAAATCGACAGTGCGCCTTAAAATGCGGTGCGTCTAATGTATGAATTAATTCTGGTTGTGCTTTCTGACCTAGAACCGATTGTAGATGGTACACGGCGCTCATAAATCTGTCAAAATGTTTTAGCATGGTCTTGGTAGGTTACGAAGCTCACAGCCACCGTAGTCAGGGAAACATCGCTGAGTAATACGGTATGTGCTTCAGCATTAGGGTACGTGCATTCATTCATTTATTTTCGAAGCGGATTTCAAACACAGCACTATCAGTCACGCAGTACAACATGGACATAGAGCAGCTGCGAGAGAATTCAACATTAACGAATCAATGATACGGAAGTGGAGGAAGCAAGAAGACGCCCTGCGCCAGGTAAAGACCAAACTGAGCTTCCGACGGAACTTAAGAGTTTTGTTTCATTTCATGCGTCTTATAACCCGGTGCGCTTTATGTGTGAAAATAGATCCGTTAGCAGCCGATCATCGATATCGCGCCTTATAACCTGGTGCGCTTTATAGCCCGGAAAATACGGTAGGCATTGCCATCAAGTACTGGTTCAGAGATAATATTCATAATATTGTATTATCTTTAATTTATTATAGTCTACGTATTTTATCTTCCTCAAATATTATTCTCACTCTTAATTTTTACATTTAGCTTCTGCTTATATAAACTATTACTACAAACATATTAATTAGGTAACTTGGTTTAAATTCTAACATACCATCTAGGCTACCCAAGGATGTTGGGTTGGGTCCCTTTTTGAGTGTTGGTCCTCCCAAGATTTTTCCTTATAATGTTCAGGGAGATGTTCCTTACTACTGTCCCTCCCAAGCTTGCTCAATTACAGCTCTGGGCCTAGACATCTGTAAAGATGCTTTGAGACGATGCTCCGTTGTGAGAAGCACTATCTAAATAACTTTGACTGACTACAATCAGGCTACTCCAGAGACAACCCCTCTAACAACACTATGATTTTTATTTATAATAATTACAGAAGTTTTAGGTTATAATCAGTCTTTACAGAAGAATGTCAGAAAGGAAAGCAATGACTATATATTTGTAAAGGTTCGATTAAAGTTAAAAGGATGTAAAGTCTTTAAAAACAAAAAAATACTTAACAAATCAAACCTGTTTGCATCCTGGCAGTAAAGTCCTTCTTAGCACAACTCTTAACAAGAGAGACTGATCAAACCTGTGCATAGTGGGAGATTTCAGAAATAGTTTTGGACTACTGAATTCAATGCCCACAATCCTTTTCTATCTTCGGAAGACCGCGAGAAAACCTATGGCTCGTTTTTCTTTGTCCACTACCTAACCTAAAGGTGCACGGATTATAAAAGTGATAAAGTAGAACTTGATTAAGACGGTAATACTCAGTAACAGTGATGGATAATCATTACATATAAAAGACAACGATTAAACATGGCAACATTAACAAGGAAGATAGAAAACAAACAAGATATACAAGAACATGTATAGTAGAAAAAGGCAGTTTGTCTTATTTGTAATAAATGAGGATGATTGAAGAGAGGATTATGTCTAGCACACATAGGTCATGTGCTAGAAGGGAGTGTGGGAGATTGCAGGTGTCCTGGAGTGCCGAAGAGAGGAGTGTGAGGCTCAGACCTCCGGCACAGAGTGATCCATAGCTGATCTCAGCAGGCCACTCGACATCCTGTGAGACATGGAGGGAGACATTAAGGATAAAGTTATCAGTACACAATATAACTCATCTTATCAAGATATCATTTTAAATTTAATGTTTAGCTCATGTGGGTGTTGTCACCTTTTAATCATGTGCTCATAGATGATCTTGGGCATGATGGTGATGGTCATGGCGGTGGGAGATGCATTCAGGATATCTTTAATCTGAGGATCCTGCAGACCGAAGAACATGAACAATTCATATATAACAGCTGAACAATGGTGTGGACAACGGCAAAGAACATCCTTTTCAAAGACTTGCCCACTCACCTTGAGTCCGATGACATTCTGGCCGTTGATCTCACAGATACAGTGGTCAGTGAGGAGACCGTTGCGAGCAGCGGAGCCATCTTTCACCAGAGAGGTGATACGACCAGACTTAAAGATGAAGCCGACGTGGCCAGAGCTGTCCTTGTGCATGGTGATTGTGCGCTGGAAGGGTCTTGAAACAAGATGAAAAGAAAAATGACAGATGAAAAAGTATTACATCTATAGACCAGGTTTCTTAACATGTGGCCCATGGACCCCAAAGGTCTGTGCACTTAGTCACCAAGTTCATTTTATGCACCAAGTCTCACATTCTTATGGACATTTTCTGTGAAGGGTTTATATTACCAATATATAAAAGAGTCCACCACCTTAAGTATAAGAACCACTACAATAAACGAAGTAGTAAAACAATACCGTATATGAGATCGTTGCATTTTTATTTGCACAGCTTTTCCACAAGAGGGAGCCACAGAAACAGTAAGTGTGTACATTGTTTTGAATAAGGAAACCACTAACCAACCAGTCTGGATCTTATTCAAATGTATGATTCCAGTCTACAAATACTCCCTACCTAGCTAGCTATTATGAAGTTAGCATTGTTTATAGTACATCATGCATTATAACATTGAATTAACACTGGTGTCTGGCTTTAATGACTGTATCCATGTGTTCTAGTTCACCAAACATTCAAGATTACCAAAAGCTACAGTGGGATTTGTGGGTAACTTCATACAGGCCCTTTCATACTTCTAGAAATACAGTGGTACCTCGGTTCTCGACCACCCCGGAATTCATCGAATTCGGTTGTCGACGAGTCAAGCCACGTGACTCATTTCAGCTGAATCTCGATTCACTACACAGTGAGTCAGATTCACAATAGCTCATGCTTAATGCAGAGTCTCTGCAGTGCTTCTTGTGTTTTTCTGTATTTTTAGATCTACAGTAATGTATTCTTAGTGAAAATAGGTCTCCATGGGTCCTAAAATGGTTACTGATTACAACCAACCGAAAGGAAGAGTCCTCTGAAATGCAGGCTGCTGTTCGCATTAGCAGCTATTCTAGCGCCCTGAGCTCACCAATACAGTAAGTGTTGCTTTCACTTTTCACTTTCAATCCATTACTCAGTAAATTACATGAGATTTTTCAACACTTTATTATAAAATAAGCTTTGTGTTAATGATTTTGCCCAACTGTACTTTAATGCTTTAAGCTTGGCTGTTTATAAGGTTGGCTCTGCTATTATACAGATTCACTCAATTTGCATTATTAATTATTTGAAAAAATTTGCTCAGTACTGCTCAGCGTTCTCACTTTCTAGAACAAATTAATGATGATAAATGGGGTTCCACTGTACCTATAGACTAGGGGTGTGCAATATCTACAGAATGAGTTTACTGACCTGTCACGAACCACAAGCTCAATGCGCTGTTCAGCCGCCACCTTCAGAGCTTTGTGGGCTTTGTCTGTGCTCCAGCCAGCACAGTTCTGCCCATTGATCTGCAGCACTTGGTCTCCAAAACGCAGACCAGCCAAGGCTGCAGGTGAGTTTGCCTGTACCAGCTGAATGAACACACCCTAAAGAAGAGAGAAGCGAGTATCAGGTTTAAAACTTAAGACCATCACACAATGGCTACTGAACATAACACTAACAATACAGCCTTTTTATTTGCATAGGTTTTCTGCTTTTTCTCCCCAACATCAGATATGTGCAAGTCCAATCGTCCATACAACTCAGTCTCCAACAGCTTCTATTCACCAACAGGCACTGTTTTCCCATTGTCTTTATCTGCATGAGGTCCATGTACTTCTACATATCCAAGCTCTTAGACTGCATTCACACTGACAGCAAAATAATGCAACAAGAGCACCCAGTAGTCATTCATTTACAAAGATTAGGGGCAGAATGACAAATGAAAGGGAATTTGGGAATATTAAAAAGTTGAGGAGTAGTGCATTACAGCAAGTTCTTAATTACATTACAGTCACAGATTAATAAATAACAACTATAAATTACAACAAACTTCCTCTATTATATATATATATATATATATATATATATATATATATATATATATATATATATATATATATATATATATATATATATATATATATATATAAAAACAGGCATTCTGAGGCTTTGAATCATTTCAACCATTCAAAGGTTTTCCCAGAACTCAAAACTGCTGCAACAGCTGCAAGCCAAATTTTTGCAACTGCTTCAGGAAAACCTGAAAACTCCTTATAAACTACCTGAATTTGAACATGAATGTTCTTTTTTATAAATAAAGCATCTAAATGAATACTGGCTTTTATTCTTGTACTTTTTATTTGGTACAGATTAATATGGGTTTTAGGGAGTAACCTAGCACCCTAAATAACAAATAATGTGGTTACTTTTTCCACAAAGAAATGAGTAAAGTATCCCCCTTACATTTTTGAATCATTCGTAATGACCTACTTTTTCCAGTAACTACCCCAACAGTGGTTCCGAGTAAGACTGCACTGTACACAACAAGGCACATTTCTTATGGAGGTGTGGACACAGCACATAGTCCCAGAACTTGCTTCACAAGTTTTATTTAATATCACATGAGCACAGTTACACTGACACTAGTCAGACACACTCATACTGGGCCAATTTAGTGACCCATTATCCTAAGGAATTTGGGAGGAAATCGGGAGTATCTGGAGTAAACCCACACAAACACGGTGAGGGCTCGAACGATGGATCTCTGAAGGTGACCATGCTAACAGCTTGCACCACTGTGCCACCCTATAAATTGTCTTTATGGTGCAATAAATGACTGTCACCAAATAGTGGATATTATGATTAGTATTGGAATAAAAAGTTGTCCTAGTCAAGTTTGCAAGGGGAGTTCACTCCAGGATAGGCTCTTGGTTGCTAGCACAGAACCATAACTATAAAGCTTTCACTGTTCCAGATTTGAATTTGGTTCCAAAGAGGGTAGTTGCAGTGCCAGCTGGCTGGGTGGCTCAGCAATTAAAGCTCTGGTCTACTAATCGAAGGTTGAGAGTTCAAATCCTGGCTCTGATGATCTGGCACTCTTGGATCCTTCAGTATAGTCGTTAACCTTAACCTTCAACTACTCAGCTCAGATGTAACTTGCTATGAATAAGCGTGTCTGCTCAGTGCTGTATGCTTCTAACTGCATTTTATTTACTTACATTATCAATGTCTTTCAGCCGCAAGCCGACCTTGCCATCTTGGTCCTTGCAGAGGATGATCTCCCTCAGGCCTTGGCGAATCTCAGCCCTCCTGATGCCCACATCAGCACCAGTTACTGGGCACACCATACCCCCCACACCTGATGGCAGTGCCACCTGCTGCTGAGACAGGTAGAGAACATTTATAACAAACAACTACGCATGCGAAAGCCAGGATTCTGTACCAGCTTACAGATTTCTCTGATAATACAGATCTAGAAAAAACCATGAATTCATTACTATGCAAAAGGGTGACCTATTAGTGCTAACAGACATGAACAGATTCACTGTACATGCAAACAAACAGTGAGACTATACAAACACATCCCATGCAAACACCCACATGACTGTTTTAGCCAATCTTATACAATCTAGCTGTATGAATCAGTCTTGTGTATTCTGCTTCCCAGATGGCTGCAATTCAAAAACTGATGCAAAACTACAGGAAGTCAGTGGTCTGTCTGAATCAATCTTATTAACACAAACCATATTCAAACTCTTTCTCCCCTTTACATACTTACATTATGTACAGTGGGGCAAAAAAGTATTTAGTCAGCCACTGATTGTGCAAGTTATCCTACTTAGAAAGATGAGAGAGGACTGTAATTTTCATCATAGGTACACTTCAACTATGAAAGACAAAATGAGAACAAAATCCAGGAAATCACAACGTATGATTTTTTAAAAATGTAATTGTAAATGGTGGAAAAAAATACATTTGGTCACCCACAAGATTTCTGGCTCTCACAGACATGCATCTTCTTCTTTAAAGAAGCTCTTCTGTCCTCCACTCGTTACCTGTATTAATGGCACCTGTTTGACCTCCTCATCTGTATAAAAGACACCTGTCCACAGCCTCAAACAGTCAGACTCCAAACTCAACCATGGCCAAGACCACAGAGCTGTCAAAGTACACCAGGAAGAAAATTGTAGAAGGCTGGGAAGAGTGAATCTACAATAGGCAAGCAGGTTGGTGTGAATAAATCAACTGTGGGAGCAACTTTAAGATAATGGAAGACATAGAAGACCATTGATAATCTCCCTCGTTCTGGGGCTCCACGCAAGATCTTATCCCGTGGGGTCAAAATGATCATGAGAATACATGTCCAGGCCCGTCTGAAGTTTGCCAGAGAGCATATGGATGATCCAGAAGAGGATTGGGAGAATATCATGTGGTATAATATCAGAACGTTTTGGTAAAAACTCAACTCGTCATGTTTGGAGGAAGAAGAATGCTGAGTTGCATCCGAAGAACACCATACCTACTGTGAAGCATGGGGGCGGAAACATCATGCATTGGGGAGGTTTTTCTGCAAATGGGACAGGATGACTGATCCGTGTTAAGGGAAGAATGAACGGAGCCATGTATCGTGAGATTTTAAGCCAAAACCTCCTTTCATCAGTGACAGCATTGAAGATGGAACGTGGCTGGATCTTCCAGCATGACAATGATCCCAAACACACCGCTCGGGCAAGGAGTGGCTCCGTAAAAAGCATTTCAAGGTCCTGGAGTGGCCTAGTCTGTCTCCAGATCTCAACCCCATAGAAAATATGTGGAGGGAGTTGAAAGTCCGTGGTGCCCAGCGACAGCCCCGAAACATCACTGCTCTAGAGGAGATCTGCATGGAGGAATGGCCCAAAATACCAGCTACAGTGTGTGCAAACCTGGTGAAGACTTACAGGAAACGTTTGACCTCTGTTATTGCCAACAAAGGTCATGTTACAAAGTATTGAGTTGAACTTTTGTTATTGACCAAATACTTATTTTCCACCAAATTTACAATTAAATTCTTTAAAAATCCTACAATGTGATTTCCTGGATTTTGTCTCTCATAGTTGAAGTGTACCTATGCTGAAAATTACAGACCTCTCTCATCTTTCCAAGTAGGAGAACTTGCGCAGTCAGTGACTGACAAAATACTTTTTTGCCCCACTGTAGATGGTTGCCAATTTTAAGCAAAACACTAAAGTCATTTTTGACCTCAGTAGGAATTAATTTAATGTTCCTTTCTGCATCTTTTTTACAGGTGCTGAAAAGGTTGACCGTTTGGATTGCTGCCATCAGCAGGTCCACATTAAGAAGATAAAACAATGTACACAACTTTTTATCCAGAAAACAAAAAAAGTCTGTACATATTCAGTGGTGAAAAATGTAAGTACTAATGTAAGTGCTGATCTCTCATCCATGGAAGATATATTACAGTCCTGCACTATGAATACGATATCTAATCATAGTCAACCAGAAAAACTGACTTTGGTTACATAATTAGATTACGGGAGTCCTTAAAGGTAAAACAGTTTAATAAGAATGTCTCTGGGACATATTACAAATTTAATCTCATTTTCTAACCTGTTCTAACATTGCCCATATATTTAATCTTTTAAAAATAAATACATCAGTGAAATCGTCTTTGAAAAGACTCTGTTCGGCAATGTGTAGTAGTATCTGTTCAAATGCAGCCACCCAAGGTCCAGGAAAATGTTTAACTACTGTTTGCACAAAAAGGCATATTCAAATGGTATCCAAGTAATTACCCAGCACAAGCACAGCGGATATGATCCCGACAGTCAGGGGAGCATAATGTAAATCAAACATTTCCTGCACAGTAATGACACAGCATGCAAACAAACCTACATTATCTGCAGCTGGGACGAGTGCCAGGTTCCTCTGCACCTCATCACTGTTCAGACGGAGTCCCATGTACTCTCCTAGATCCCCAAGATTTGGGTACAGACCTAAAATACAGGACAGAAGAAAAAGATAGAGTGAGTTACTGTTTCCTTTAAGACAGTACAAACACTATAGCACTACTTCAAAATAGACTATAGTGTTCTTCTTCTTCTTCTTTCGGCTCCTCCCTGTATCAAGGGTCACCACAGCGAGTTAAACGTTTCCACCTCACCCGGTCCTCCACGTCCTCTACTCTCACCCCAACTCCCTGCATATCTTCATTTACCACAACCAAATAACTCCTCTTTGGTCTTCCTCTCTGTCTCTTGCCTGGCAGCTCCATCTCCAACATCCTCCTACCAAATCCACTATCCCTCCTCTGCACATGTCCAAACCATCTCAGTCTTCCCTCTCGAATTTTGTCTCCCAATTTTCCAACCTGTGCTGTCCCTCTGATGATCTCATTCCTAATCCTGTCCACCCTAGACACTCCTAAAGAGAACCTCAACATCTTAAGCTCTGCCACCTCCAGCTCTGCTTCCTGTCTCTTTGTCAGTGCCACGGTATCTAAGCCATACAACAAGGATGGTCTCACTACTCTCTTATAAATCTCACATATCATCAATCAGCTTTATTGCTTTCCTACAATCCTGTCTAAGGTTAGAATATCATATTATTACTGTGGTGGCTCAGTGGTTAAGGTATTAGACTGTGGACCAGAAGATCCAGAGCTCAAATCCCACTTCTGCCCCAGTCTGCCACTGTTGGGTCCTTCAGCCATGCCCTTAACATGCAATTACTTAGATTGTATCAGTTGCTCTGGGTAAATGCTGTAAATGACAATTATTATATTTTTTAATTAACTGATTTAACAGTAAAGATTGGACCTCACAACAACTAATTAACTACACATATTCAAATGAACAAACATGTTGGTTGATGCCTTTTTAATACCCTCGTCTGGTCATGAGCACATACAGGAACATATCTGCTTCTAGTTTAACATAACCGCACAACACAGAGTTAAAATAAACACAAAGCAGCATCTTTCTTACCGAAACCCTGTGGGAACATTTACACTAGGCGACAGAATGTGAAAAGCACACATGGACCTGCAGCTAAAGCAAACAATTTTGCCTGAGTTTAGTTTGTTTTTAGCTCCTTACAGCTCATATGTGCAAAGGTGGGTATTATTTATACTCATGCAAAAAGTAGGACTTACTGAAGCTTGGCCTACATCCACTATAGAATGTTTTATTTATTTCATAAATAAAGCAAAAATGTGAATAAACTCTAGACAAGGATAGAATTTTATCAGAAACATCTAAGCTCAGATAGGCATCAGTCAAGCAGGAACGTGACTCCTGTCCTAATCAGTCTAAACATTACGCAAGACTTAGCACACCAGTGAGCGATTTTACACTCGTGCTGTATAACAGGACAAAATGCATACACAATATCACACATCGTCACAATGCTTACCATTGCATTGTGTACACAATTTCAAACATTGCAGGGAAATGGCAACAGCCCCGCACTGTCAGCAATCCTGTTCCTATTGATTCTTCTCCTCTATTTTGCAATTCCTTGATTCCTGTCCTCTGCTATGTAAAACCCTTGTTTTATGCGCTTGGGACACAAGTATGGCAGTGCTGTAGAGAGAGCTCTAACAAACCAAAGCTGATTCTTAACATTTATATATAATAATTTAGCTGACATGCTTGTCTCACTGTTTCAAGCTCACAAATTCTCTCACATACGCTTCACTAAAGATACCATTTAAACATCATAAACACACTGAGTGCACAGAGTTCAAGCCTTTGTTCCCTAAATTCCGCTTGTTCACCGTCTGCTTTTGTCTCTGCTCTCTGGCTGAGCCTGACCTGAATTTGTGCATTTCTACAATCTGGTCTTGTGATCCACCACAAATAACAAAAACAGTGACCCAGGAACACCAAACTTCTCTCAATTACTAGAGGTCATATGTACTCTCTACTGCTAAATGATGACAATGTGGTCCAAAGGGAAAGTAATCATCATAATTAAGTGTTTTACTTAGAATAGGTTTAAATGGGAAGAAGAAAAGCTTAAAGTAAAAATGATTATTTTCCTTTTGGATCACACGTTCATCATTTCAGCAGTAGAGATTATTATCACTAGTAGTAACTGACAGAAATTGAGAATTTGGTTTTTGTACGTCATTGTTTTGGACTATCACGTTAAGCAATTTAGACTCTCCCGGCTAATGCAGCATTTGGGCTAGGAGATGCAGTTGGTCGAACATGGTATAACGTTGAAAGTCAATATCATGCTGGTGCCTTGTTGGAGGTGCAACCCCCTTTACAACAGATTAACCTTCCGCTCATATTGCAGTTTCAATTTCTCTCAAAGTGGAGCCAACCTTTTGTGCGCTTTTCAGCGTCCATCTTCCGCTAATGCTCTAGCGGAGCATATCAAAACATAACTACGTGATGACGTACTGACTACACACTGGTTCTGGCAGATAGGTGCATGCTTTACAAACGTATTTTTGAACTATTTGAAGCATAAAATGCATTAGTAGGAACTTATAAGTGGATCGAGAATAGAAACTAATTTCTATTTTTTAAACAGGCACCCAGTTCTTGGAAGTCTGGGTTTAAATACCCAACCCTACTGCTGAAGCTTGAACCCTCAACCTTATGGTTCATAACTTCAGTACCTTAACCACTGCTCCTCCAGTTTAATAACGTTCATGAATTAATAATGTTCACTGATTATTAACCATTAGCCACAAACAACTGGAAATAAGTGGAAAATAACATTAATGATAGTTTGATAAGATGAGTAATGTGGTTACTCAAGGCCATGTCTTCTTCTCATGCATTTCCCAAGGTACCTAAATCGAAGTCACTCTGTTCAAGAGCGTGTGACTAATTCCGAATTGCTTTTCCAAGCATAATCACGTTTAGTATGCATATAACAAGTATGGAGCTTCTGCTAATATCTATTGGCCCATGATGTGTATGTGAAAGTGACGTTATGACTATGAAAGGAGAAACTGCTGAGAAATCATAAAGCAGACAATACCATTATTATGGGAACTTAAAAAAGTGCATCACAGGACAGAGAATGAAGGAAACAGGAGCAAGACAAATAAATTGAACCAGAGCCATGACCATCTCCTGCTATTTCATCACCATTCTTTCAAAGTTCATCAGTTTCTAGCACCAGGGTGACAAACTTCCCTCCCTCCTTCATAGATGCCAATGTAGTCTCCATGACTACCTAGTCAGTTCATCTGAGAGTAAACAAAAGCCCTGCAGTCCCTGAAGGCAACTTCATGGAAATCGTTCTGTAGTGAGTGAGGGCGAGCAAGTCAGAGACAGAAGGAAAACAAGAAATAAAAAGGAAAGCATAGGCCTTTATTCGCTGAGGATCTTTCTTATCTATATATTTTCAACTGCTGTTCTTACTTTTCCTGAGTGGATTCTAACTCGTATTACAAAACACTTGACACACTTGGCTCGCTCTAAAATGGGTGGAGACCATATCAAGAGGAAGAACGAAAAAACACTGAAAGACACTTTTGCACTGCTTGAACATTTCAAGATCTGCGAGTCCCAAATCTCCTGTGGTATTATTTAATCAATTTTTTTTTTCACAACCACAGAACGGCCATTTCATGTCATTCAGGCCACAAACAATGAATTCAGGCAGATGAAAGGAAAGGGGGGTGTTTAGAATGGCAGACATCGTTCAGAATTTAGGGACTTGAAATAAAAGTACAGCTAAATGGAGGGAGCCAGTTACTTACTTGAGCTTGGCAAACCTTGCGTGGCAGGTTGGTAGGTGCCCTCGGTTATGGCAGGTGCAGATGAGGTGGACTGGACAAACTGGGACTGAGCCTGTGAGAAAATACATTAATTATATACAGCATATATATGAAGGAAGGTCCAAAAGTCTGTTTAATTTTGTGTTCATGTTCCAGTGATGTGATTCTGGTGGTGTGTTTGTAGATTGTTAACTAAGATCTAGTGAAAATCTCATCCCCCAAGACATTGAGATGAGAACCTGTTTTTCTTTCATCACAGTTTCTCTGTGAAGTAGTGTTTCGACAAACCGCAAGAGCATCTACAGGATCAAGCCCCACTCTCCTCTCAAGTGGTTTGCTCAGTTTTAAACTATGTTGAATACTTTGGCATTCAAGACAAGCCAAGGGACGGATGTCCTCATTAATCCACTGCTGATGAAGGGATGCATTGAGATTGGTGGATATTATGTTGAGAAGGGATGAATAAATAAGACTACAGATGTTAAGAAATTAACTGGCATATACAAACTATTTAGTATACCTGTTCAACTGATCGTTAACACAAAATCTAATCAGCCAATCAGATGACAGCAACTCAATGCAGTCAGGCATGTAAACAATGTTCTACTGAAGCTCAATCCAAGCATCAAAAGAAAGGTGATTTAAGTGACTTTGAATGTGGCACTGTTTCTGGTACTAGACAGGCTGATCTGAGGATTTCAGAAACTGCTAATCTGCTTAACTGCTGAGATTCATGCACATCCATCTCTAGGGTTTAAAACAGAGATGAATTCGACTACACATTATATGACTTTAAATGCTATGAATTAAAATAGAAACTAAAAAAGAGCACATCTGAATGCACAACACATCAAACCTTGAACCAGATGAGCTACGACAGCCATAGACCACACTGTAGGGCAGCAGAAGATTGGGGAAAAAACTTTTCCTCAATTTCTGCTGCAAAGTTCGGATGGTAGGGTCAGAATTTTGCATAAACAACAAAAGCCTGCCTTGCATCAAGGACACTTTTAAATAATTTTGGTGGAATTCAGTACTTCTGTGAATCAAATGACCAAATATCCTGTCCCAGTATTGCACTTTTCATTAGCTAAACCCATTAATTTCTCCCAGTGAATAGCTCAGCCTGCACACTAAATCTGCTTTGATGCCCAACACACAGTTAACAGGCTGTCTGTAAAGTCTGTGTGTCTCTGGGGGTCTATGGCACAAACGTGTAAACATTTCAGAGGATAAAGGACTAACACTCATTGACATACCAGCTATAAAAGAATAAATGCTATGCAGCAAGGCTCTGGAATCATTTGTCAAAATTGTATGAAGGACCCACACCTATTTCCAACATAAGAACATTATTATAGTACCACCTTACCCTCATGACCTTGTCCACCTTCAGGTCCTCCAGAGATGGATAGAGAGACATCCTGGGGAAAAAAATAAAAAATAAACCAAATGTGAATCACAAAATAATGTTATGATTGTTGACACTAAATAATCACCTACTGACAGCTCTAATAAAGTATAAAACTAATGTTTGTTAAGCATAAAAAGACAGGCATAAAGTTTGGTGTGTCAAGTGGAGCTTTTATTCCATGCAAGCTAAACTAAAATGAACAATTGGTAAACATGTTAAGAATCATAAGCAAGGAAAAAATGAATAACACAGGTAAAAGGTGGACCAACATAGAGTATAAATTCTGCCTAGTCTCAAGTCAACAAAACAGATTGTTCACTTGTTCTAACAACTGGACATGTGTGCAGAAGTACACTCAAATACACCTCACAATTCTAACCAAAACACCCCCCCAAAAGTGTTTATCCTGTTTCGATGCAGCAATTACACTTGAGACCATCTGTGAATTAACAAAAACTGAATTTGTTTTACTACATATTAACACTGCTTTCTAATTAGCACACAGCACTTCATCTCAATTGAAACCAGTACAAAGTACAGTGATTAACAAACGTGAAATGCAAATGAATGAGCTCAAGTGAAAGTGGCTGACCTGGCAAAAATATATCATGATTTGTTAGGCTTATCATTTATCACATTGGATTTTGGACTAATTCACCAGCATATCAACACAGTAACCAATCTCATTTCTATACAGATAAAAAACAGCTCCATAAAAGAACCAAAATAACAGAGACAAGTAGAACCTTTTTAAACAAACTTCAATGAAGAGCGAGTAAAAAAAAACGGTTTCAAAAACTAATACCAACACCAGGTGTCCATGGATAATACCACAATAATAACTTAAAAAACAAATAGTTCTCAAGACCATAGACCACAATCACTAGTAGTTGCAAATAATGAAAGTTTGATTTTAGATTCAATTACCTATGCATTTTGCATAGACTACAGAGGAATTGCTAAATAATGGTTGCGACTTCGTAAGCAGTAACAAGGATCAATTATTTTTAGATATACAATACAGTGCAAAAGTGTTAGGCCACCATTACATTAGATACATCATTGTTTCAGCAATGGTATAACAACCATATGTAATTTTTTCTCAGTCTCTTTATTAGGCTATAATCAGAAAATACAGAAATATTGTAAAACTGAAAAAAAAATCTGAAAAATAGCTTAAGGGTAGCAGCCAAGAAACCACTTTGTGGAAGGGGAACAGGGTGACAAGGCTAAGATATGCTAAAGCTCACAAAACAGTCGTTTGTTGCAGCCCTACTAGTCACACTACAGAATCACATTAGATTTTTTAATTATATTTGGGGATACATAGAACATGGAGGCAATATTTACTTTGTGACATTGTTTACACTTTGTTGAGGATTGCACTTTATAGTGTGTAAAATGTACATGAGTCTAAGTGTTATTAGTTATTTTGTGCAACTAAACCAGTATTTGTACGTGCATTTACGTGTAGTTTGTACAAAAGTATATTTTATAGTGATGCAATATAGTTTATTCTCTATTTAAATAAAAACTTTAACTGTAGCATACCAAATTGTGGCGTACAATCACCGAAACAATATGACCGCTTTGTATGTACTGTCAATAAATCACATCATTAAGATTTATCTGCAGATACTCTACCTAAATTTTCTGCCAAGGCAAGCAGAACTACAGACTTATTTTGTATTTTTCATGTTAATACCCATGTTTCTGGATGCAATTTTTTGGTATCCATAAATCCAAAGGTCTACACAGTGCATGTTAGGAAGGTTCCGGTTTTATTTAATGTTAAGATACTGTAGTTCTGCTAAAGTCACAGACAGGTGAAACGCGGTTCTCCTTTTCCAGTACAGTAAAAGGTAACTGAGAAATTTCAGTCAGTCATGGACACTAAAGACTGGCATCAGTTACTAAAACAGTAGGCTACAACATAGCAGCCCTGACCATGTGATGAAATTACCAGAGTGCAGACAAATTTCAAAGACCATAAGGTGCACATAAAAAAATTATTTAACAAAAATAGCTCTCAGTCCTAACAGAAATAGGTTGGAAGTAGAAGGCACTATAATTCAATTTGGTAGAAGGAAGGGAAAATGCCATTAGTCGTTATACCACATGACTGTGAGCAGCTGTTTACATAGCCCTTTTTACATGCAGCCAGAAAATGTGTTAATAATCAGACTGATAGCTCAATCGCACTGGAAAACCTTCACGTGAACTCAAGTTGAGGTAAAGCAAACTGAGGCCAATCTGAATGAAATCTCTACCTGAATTAATTAACAGTAAACATAGCTAAGGTTGGGTTAGTTGGGGTTCTTTTTTAAAAACAGAATTATGCCCCTAAAATGTGATTATAATCAGACTGCTGTTTTCAGTCTGGCTAAAAAAGTATCTAGTCAGAATTCAGATTTATGAAGAACTTTTCCTAACCTCCGTGTATAACCTCTGTCTAAATGTACACTAAATATGCAGTAAAAACAGTCAAACACAAAGAATCATAAACCATGTTTGCGTATACTGCCACAAAAAGACACGTAGACAATCTTATATCCTGTTCATCACAACAACAACTGATTAGCTAACACGGACTGTCAACTCTGTCGTCACGTCTCTTCAAGCAATCCAGAGGTCAAACACGAAGCCTGTCACACCTACATGATGCAAGTATGATAACTGTATCAAAGTATCTGCCTAACTGTTATATAAGGCAAATTCTCCATTATAAACCCAGGCACATGATCTATGATCACAAGTTGCAAAGGCAAAGGGAAGCAAAGGCATACAGGGTTGTCCACCACACTCAGACATACAGTGCTGTGTGGTTTTGGCCCTATACCCTGTTTTAGCTGACTGACAATCAAACACTAAAATGCAGGACTATCTTACACAGTTCATTTTACCACATTAACATGCAACAAAAATCTAAATTAAAGCCAAACTTCTGCACCTCACCTCAGTAACGCATTCAGACTGAAAAGAAATGCTCCCACACATTCATGAATAACCACCCACAAAGCCAAGTAACTACAAAAACTCTACTCCTACAACACATATGCACTATCACACACGCATATGTACAAAACCAATCACACTGGGCCTTTCAAATATCCAAACTGCCCAGTAAATTCACATTCCAAAGAGCTGAACGTGATTCGATTTTGAAAGGCTTCTGTGCAGAGCATTACACGTACACTATTCTGACGATGCTGAAAAAATTGCGCAAGTAATACTTTCCTTTTTACCTGGCTGTACCATGGGACAAAAAAAATAAATAAACAAAATTTTTTTAAATAATCTCTACGAACCGGGATGGTTGTTTCAAACGTTACTGACTACTACAACTGGTCATTAGTTCTAGAAAACAAAAAGTAAATATTGCGCATATTTAAATATAAATTATATCACAGTTAGTTCCGACCCCCCAATCCGATTGGCTGACAGACGTTTTAAACGCGACATTATTGCCTGATAATGGTACTCTGACCAACGCTCTGTATTACTCACTGGCATACACATGTAACCTAGCAACAACGCCCGCCCTAAAAGGAAGCCAAGTTATGACTACACAAGAAAAACACAGCTGAAATAAAGCTATAATTAGTTTATAAGATCTATTCATTTTGAAAACGATTTAAAATTGGATGATAAAGCTATGATTTAAAGTCACTACATTAAATCAAATATCCCCGGGCTCTTAACGGATTCAGCTCAACTGAAAAGCAATGAGATTGAAGATCAGTTTTAGTCCCATAAACAACAAAATTACTGAATCAGCTTCATCACTCACAAAGACGTCATTTGCTCGTGTTAAATGTCCCTCATTAAACACCATCTGCGGCCCATCAGAGGTTCATTCATCTGACAGGTACGTTATCTGCAAGTCCAGCTCTTAACCCAGCAAAGCTGCTGATGCTCTGTAACTCTGCCGTTACATTTCTGACTGATAAGACTAACATTAAGAGCTTCAGCTCCCAAATTTATAATCGCTAAACAAACAGAATCCTAGACTTTCAGGGAGGTTCAGGGAGCATCAGCCATCATGGATTGGCCACCACAGAGTCCAGACATGAACTCCATTGAGAATCTTTGGGATGTGCTGGATTAGACATTGTGGAGTGGTCCAAATCTCCCATCACCAATACAAAATCTTAGGGAAAACTTAATGTAACTCTGGACAAAAATGCTGCTGCAATGCCACAACATTTATTTCTGTCCAAAGTTGCATTATTTTTTCCCCAAGATCTTGTATTGATGGTGGGAGATTTGGACCAATGCGCAAAGTCTTCTCCAGCACATCCCGAAGATTCTCAATGGGGTTCAGGTCTGGACTCTGTGGTGGACAAGCCATGTGTGAAAATGAGGTCTCATGCTCCGTGAACCACTTTTTCACAATTTGATCCTTCTGAAACAGACAAACATCTTTTCCACAACCACAGGATGTGTCTTTCGACATGGTTGTTTACCAAATGAGAAGCCACTCACTGCATCAGTTAGGATTAAACAATGTTGATATGCAAATCATTTTTTCTGTCCCCCCCCCCACCACTCCCCTTAAATGATGAGGGAACGCAGTCCTTTTAACAGCCAGTTAAAACACAAATAAGACACTTCTGCACTGGAGGAACTTTTTCATAGTTCTTAGAGCTATGCCCCCTGTCTCGTGTGTTTGCGCATCAAGAACTGGGGATGATTCTATTTCTTAGATCACTGTGTAAAGGGGCTTTTTTAGCTTCTATTTCAAGGTAGGTACTTTTCTCAGCTGAGAGATCCAAGTATGAGGTGATTGGTCAAGACGTAAGAGTACAGCGATTGGTTCAGACACAAGTGCCAATTCTTTCAAACCTAAGAAATAAAAGTAGTACTTAGAAATCACCCATGTAAAGTTAGTCAGTCGTGGACAGGGCCTATGACTTTCAACTCATATTAGGCCCTTGCATTTTACTACCCCATCGAACTGCAGAGCTGAGTGGGAAAGCAAATCCACTGCTGCTCCTCAACACAATCTGTGTAGTCAGTTTGAAATGAAACCATCAACAACTGACCAGAGAGGTTCTGTATTGATCGTCCATTCGGAATGATAAAGTGCACTCCATTAAATGGAAGAACATTGGGAAAAAGTGGATCCATTTTTGATGTATGCCTGTATTGTACTGGGCAGACTGTAGTAATGCATTATCAGCAAAGGCTCAGCGTCCTATTAGTGTGCCAACATTTCCCATATGTTGAATCAGAAAACACTTTAGGACATATAGGTAAGCCATCAGAAGTGCTAACGTTCTTAAGGTTAGAAGCTTTAGCAGTAGAGATTAATGTTCTCTATGGTGATGGTATTACAACACTCAACAAAGAAAACATTTGTGCAATTTCTCACCAATTATATGACAAATTGCCCTTAGATTTTTCTTTGCTCCCACTTTTCCTGGACAGGGTGTTGGTTGTGGGGTGTCTAGAGATGCATAGGTAAGTGTGAACCCTGAACAGGGCAGCAGTCCTTCACAGGGCTGGGTAAAGGGGTCACCGTTGCAGTGTGGCGGGATGATTTCCCCATCCAGCCCCCATTCCCTCAGACACAATCAATTAATCACCACTTAAGCATAGCTGACATATTGATCAGTTTTACATCGCTTGCAGTTGTTTTTTCCTATTCATAAAGTATGGAAATAAAAATATGACTGCTACACACAACCACACAAACACTATCTATCTATGTATATATCTGACAAGTCCAGCATAAGTTAAATGCTTCATGAACCGATGAGTTTAATATAGTCTATTTTTTTATAATAGCAGAGCCAACCGTATAAACATTTACATTAACCTACAGTTGGCCAAAATCATTAACACAAAGCATATTTTAGAATAAAGTGCTGAAATGTACTTTAGTGAGTAATGGATTGAAAGTTAAAAGTAAAAACAAAACACTTACTCTACTGGCAAACTCAGGATGCTAGTATAGCTGCTAATAGTAACCGCTGCCTGTATTCAGGAGGACATTGGTCCATTTGGTTGGCTATAATCAATAACTACTTTAGGACCCAAGGGGAGTTATTGCACTAAGAATACAGTACTGTAGAAGTAAAAATAAAGAAACCACAAGAAACACAGCAGAGACACTGCCCTAAGCAACAGCTATTGTGAATCTGATTCACTGTAAACTGAATCGTGAATCAAGAATCGAGTTTTGACTGGAACGAGTCACGCAACTAAACTCATACAAGTTTAAGCTAATGTGCCTAGTACCGAGCAAACAACAAGAGCTGAGACAAATTTTTCTAGTCAAAATGCGTCGAGAACCGAATTCGACGAGCTCCCAGGTGGTCATAGTATGTATGTATGTATCAACCTTAACCTATCATCCCTTTAAAAGCCCCAGCAGAAGTTATAGGGATCAGATTTAAAAGATCCCTTGGACCTCTGGTAACAATTTTATGATCGGTTGTATGGATAATGGATATCTTACACAGTACTGCACTCCAAACAAATGCTTACCAAACAAAACATCATGCTAGAATAATGCTCAGTTGAGCAAAGCTAAAGGAATGGCACACACGCCAAATGGCTTTCTCATGGCAACGGACCAAAACTAAAGAAGAAAATACACAGACTATCCTGCTTTAAGTGTGACAGGCAAATCTTTTCTACTCCCATCTTGTGAATGAAATGCTTTGTGTTATAAACTTAAAAATAGCGCCAGTGAGTCAGGCTAATTTAAAATCTGCTTCTAGGCGTCACCGGAGCAGATGAGGGCACTCTGGGAAAGTCCGCATTCCTTTCAGTAGACCTGAAAAAAAAAAAACTGGAAGCAAAGTGCTCCTCTGTGAGTGACTCATGCTGAGCACCTGACTGGATTTCAGTCAATATTTCCATGGTTTCGTAATGAAGCTCATGCCAGTTCCTTGTCATGTGACGTGTCACAAACATAATTGTTTGCTAATGTAGGAGCACTTTGCCTAAGGTTGCAGGTATCTAAATCTATAGGACCACAGAGAGTGATGCCCCACTCCTCTCCTGGTTATTAAGCAAACTAGGCAATGGCAAGGCATGCTCGGTACACATTTGATACCTCACTTAGCCACAGTGGCTCTTCACTTGACGAGCATTATTCCGAAATGTGCTAAATATTTAAATCACTTCCTGTTTATATTAACAGAATGCACATGTAATACTTAGGAAGGCTCACATTACAATTAAGCAAACATATTTGTGTCAAAGTTAGCAGGCCTCAGTTACAGTTAAATTAAATTAAAACAATGTCTGCCTTGAATGTGATTAAAGTGCAAATGGTATAGCTGAATCTCTACTGTCATAACACCCAGCCATACTGTGCTGTAGAACGTTAGAAAAGTAATGACATTTAGAAAACATTCGCTCATAATGTTTTTAGCCACAGCAATACTGAAATACTGAAAGACTCCTGGAAAAAGAATTTCATAGCCAATGCTGATTTCATTCCAGTCAACCACACGGCACAAATCCTATGTACCAAACTAATTTGTAACTGTCATTTGTTTTTAAGTCCTATATAAAATCTAAGTAATCAACAAAAATGTACTAGATCTCACACACATGTCCAGTACCACCCAAACTCGACAACACAGGGTTAACGCATTTTATGAGAATACTGCAGGCATGCCTACGCATAACAGAGCTGACATTTATCCCTGAATATTATAGAGGCTAATCATGTCCAGATCAATAAACCACAACACACCTAACTGAACACACATCAAGCCTTGTCCTTTTCCATTTCTCCCACAGCAGTGTGGGAGAGGTTTTATGATGGCATGATGATGTCAGGGGTTAAAATATTTAATGAGATCATACCATTGACCTAATCTGTCTAAAAAGGTGTGCAGAGAAGGTGTTTTCAGCATTGTACAATTCTCTGTCCATATAAAGGCCATAAAGAATAGTATTTTAATAATAATTCAATTTTCCTGTTCAAAACAAAACTTTTTACTCTATTTTCATGGGGTGCCCCATGAGTCCAGCATAACGAGGTAAATTGCAAAACAAAAGCTTTGACTTACAGATCAATGTTAGTTATTCTTAATGTACACACTTAGCTACACTATATAGACAAAAGTTTGTGGACACCTCTTCTATTCAGTGTGATCTTCCATTTCAGACACACTCACTTGTTACACATTCATAAAATTAAGCATACTGTTCTGATTCTCCCCAGACAAAGAGGCAGTACTGATACCCCAGTGACTCTCAACATGACCCATTTGTAGAGTCCCACTTCCAACACGTCAGTTCTTTCTGCCCTGCAGTTCTTAAAGTCCACAGATAACTGGTTTGCCAACTTTGATTGAGACATTGGCCGGCTTGTACAGAATCATGACATCAACTCCATCAGACACCTTAAAAATGCACTGGAATTCCAAAAGTGAGCCAGGGCTTATTGTCTAACATCAGAAGCCAGCCTCACACGTATGTTCCAAAATCTAGTGGAAGCCCTTTTAAAAGAGCAAAGGCTGTTATAGCAGCAAATGTGTTTACATGTAATTGTTTGGGTGTCCATATACTTTTGTACATAGTGTACTTTAAGTTAACGATGAGTAATTAAGTTGCACGCCTCAATAAAGATGTACATTTTCTGCCTAGCTTTCTGTACGCTGCCAATTAAAATAATGTTTCTTTATGCCAAGAAATGTTCAGTTGTTTGTTTTAAATGCCTTCTTACAGTTTAAATAACAATAAAGCCGATATTTTAAAGTGACACCACGGTATTGCTTTCCTTTGCAAAGCCAAACTACACAACGTCTGTCTATAGATATTTTGATATTCTTGGTGTACCGTCCAAGCCTAGCTAACAAAATCATTTATAATTAAAGCACAGTTAATCCTAACTTAGCAACACTGACAAAGTACATTTCAAATGTTTCGAAATACCCCAAACAGAGACACTGAAAAACACGAGAAATCGTTTCATGAAGAAAAACTGTTTTATACGACATTAACCGTCGACCGAACTTTGCGTCCCAAAAGCGCCATAACGTACTAAATAGTATGCGACTGAATTACCGCGCTTACAGTGTCGTTATTAAGCTGCCATACTGTTTAGTAGGGTAGTATTTACTGCATTACTACTCAGCCTTTGTTCGATAGCTAGCCAATTAGAGTTTCGATTCTGCTAGCTGCATTTCTGGCTAACTAGCCAGCTAGCCGTGCTGTGGGTTTAACTCGCTTGCTCTAAAATTCGGGCATGTTTTCTGAAGAGGAAGAAAGAAGGCTAGAAATCTTACCTTGGGATTCACGAAGCCCGAAATTCAAGTGAAACGATGAGAAATGGCGAGTCTACGTTGATGTAAACAGGATAAGCTCCGCAGAAGAATCCCGATTCACTTCTGTCTGCTCAGTAATAGGCAAATGGAAGAAACTACCGTTAACTTCCTGCTGGCTGACTGCGTGACGTGTGTGTGTGTGTGTGTGTGTGTGTGTGTGTGTGTGTGTGTGTGTGTGTGTGTGTGTGTGTGTGTGTGTACGTACTTTCTTGCTATACTTGTGAGGACCGAATGTCCTCACAAGTATGACCTGAGATTTTGACTAGTGAAGATTTTGACTTTCCTCACTTCTTTAACTGCTTTTTTCTTTATTTATTTATTTTTTACAAAAACCAAAAGAGGCAAATACTTATGTTAGTGGATACGACAGAGCCAGTCTTTACAAAAAGACGCGAGTGTGTGTTTTTCAATATATGGGAGAACCAGATATGTGCGGGTCTCGTATATTTGGAAAAACCAAATATCCTCATGTCAATGAAATAGCTGAAAACACACGACTAATGGAAGCACCTTACAAAGATAGTTATACATCTGTGTGTCTGTGTCCGCACACTGACAACCTTGCCTGAAAAGTGAGGACCAGTCTAGTCCTCACAAATAAAACTGCATTACTTTTTGCCCTAAAATTGAAGCTTTTCTTTAAAAAGAACTACAAAGTGCTGAAATACATGCTGAGGTTAGGTCCAGGATCAGTATCTCCAGTACTGCGCAGTTAAGCTGAACATCAAAGTTACACAACTGTGTGGGTGGGTATATCCTGTCAGCTGAGCAGCTAAATTTTCTTCATTACTCACACTCGCACTGCAAGTACATTATGGGTGAGGGATTTTTATTATATTTGGCAACATTCTCTCTAGCACTTACATTTACATTTACAGCATTTAGCAGACGCCCTTATCCAGAGTGACTTACACTTGATACAGTCTTACAATCCAAGCAATTGTTGGTTAAGGGTCTTGCTCAAGGACCCAACAGTGGCAGCTTGGCAGAGGTGGGATTTGAACCCTGGACCTTCTGGGCCAGAGTCCAGTACCTTACCCGCTAGGCTACCACAGTCCCTCTCTACATTCTGATTAATCACAATCGTTTTAGAAAATAAAGCAGAAAACCGTTAGATGGGTTTAATTGTTGACTGATCTCTCTGAAGTCAATCCGGCTCAATTTGAGCTTAATAAGTTTGGTTATGTTTGATCATAATCAGTTTATCCTAGATATATTCCTAACATGCCCTGCAATATGCTGAAATAGGAGGCATGATACGATCTAAAGATTTTTCAGACTAAATTATCGCCAGCCTCCAAGTTATGATGGCTAAAAGTGACACTATTTCAGATCAACTTCCTTAAAAAACATAGCTAAAAATGATATTAGATGATAATATAAAATTAAATAGGATGCCACTCAAGTGGTCTATTTCCTAGCCACCACTGTTGTGCCCCAGGTTCGAGTGATGGTGGAGCCCGCCTGTCAAGACTGGCAACACATGCACTATTTGTTTTGTCAAAGGGAGGGGAGGCCAGTTATTACATACCTGCGTCCTGTGTTCTCTGAGATAAGCAAAGGATCTACACATCCCTGACATGGAAAGGTAAGGTTAAAAATAAGCCTTTGTGCTCAGTTCAGTATACAAAACTACAAAAAAAACGTATAATACTACTACATTTATATAAAAAAGGCTGGTCACCCTTTACATGTTTTAGTGATTTTCTAAATAAAAGTAAGTCAGCACAACCCCTCAACTACCAAACTTAAATACACTCAATGAAAAAGATGTTGGGATCGAATGAAACTTTATATGCATGAATGTAGTGATGATATATGCAAGTGGTTACAATATTACAGCGAAAGTATAAGTTTATTGGGGAAAACTGTACAATTGAAAGGAGGCTCTAGCACCCTTTTGGGCCACCTCTAGCCTGGATACAAGATGAGATACAGTTGGGTAATGGAGGCATACATGTTCCACAGATGTTGCAGGTGGGCCCATAGATCCTGCATACTTGTAGGTTGATGAAGCTGGCATCCCAGCTGGTCTCATAAATTCTCGATTGGCAATTAATATGGCAACCGGGCAGGCCAAGGAAGTGCTGCAATCTGGTGAGGAAATTCCGGCGAAACCCTCGCTGTGTGTGGGTGAGCATTGTCCTGCTTAAAAATGCCAATTGGAAGCCCTGTCATGACAGGCAGCACATGTAGTCAGAGTATGTCCTGCACATATCACTGAGCTGTTAGCATCCATCGTATCACTACTCGGGGTGACCGACTGTCGTATACAATGGCTCCCCAGATCATCACAGTTGAAGCAGTGTGTCGCTTCACAGCAAAGGCAGGATTGTAGTGTTCACCTTGAGGCCTCCAACCTGACTGTTGTTGAAACCCAAACAGAAGCTGGATTTGTTGCTAAAGACAATACAGTTCCAGTCTGTGGCAGTCCAGATTTCTCGTTCACAGCAACACTGCAAACAAAGGTGATGGTCCTTTCATCCAGGTGCAGTTTCACATGAAGATACATTTGGCTGTTTCTTCCCCTGGTGCTGCAATAGTGACTTCTATACCCAGCTCTTTTGTGGACTGTGATGACCTCGTCTAATGGGGACACGTGCCTACACCTGCATCTAATGTTCTCCAGGGATAGGCACTGGAGTCGACACAACCGTGACCAGGAAAGTATGGGGTTAAAACAAGAATAAATAATAAATAAACACAGGGAGTGTGTTTGTGTGTGCGCGCGCGATGGATTAGTGCCTTTTATACGGTTGGTTCCTGCCTTGAAAACCAACAAAACACATAATCTGGGCAGGTGTGCCCAAATGTTTACAAACGGTATTAGTTCAATTGTTAGTTGAATCTGAACATTCCTAGAAATTGTGTTCACAGTTTGTGCACTGCGAGATAACCAAGGTCCTAAGTCAAGTCCTGAAGTAAATTGTGTGTCTGAAAAGTATTTTTTATTTTTATTCCAAAATACAGTATGTAGAAGACTTGGCTAGTAAAATAAAATACAGTAAATAAAGTACTTAAAGTACTTATTACAATGAAAAGGAAGTAACAGACATTAATTTCTTTGTATTTGTCTATAAAATCTATGTTTTTTTTTGTACCCTAAATGGGGCACCCAGACCATTGCATGGCTGGACAGCAGTCTCTTTGCCATGCAGCCTGCCTACTGTAGTGGACTAGCTTATTACCGCTATGCAACCCGAGAACCCATTTCTCCCATTTGAGGACAAAAATGTTCTTTTAGTGTTGGTAACATAATAGTTACACATCTGTTTGCAACATATAATTTGGACGGACGAGGAATTACTCATGAAATGTGGTCTTCACCAGACGATTGAAAATGGAGCACTCTGTTAGAGCTGTTCCTTGAGGGTTTCACTACCAGCAAGCCATTAAAGTAATCTAATTACATTTCCTGTAACGCAGTAATGTAACACATTACAGTTACTGATTACTCATGTGTATGAATGAAAACTATAAGTGACTCCCAAAACATTTACAACAAACTTCCTTCATATATTAGCAGTCTAATTCCTGTCTAGCTAGCTAATCTGCGCACGCGCCCACGAATAGTGACGAAAACGATACTTTAAAAAGGTTGGAATAGGTTCCAAAATCTCGGAACCCCGCGCATTAGCGACACCTGCTGCTATGATTTGTGCACATTGACTCAGGAGAGTCCGAAATCTCCATGCAAACATCCAGGGGAGTTTCTAGACTCCGTTTCAGTTGTACTGAGGCACGCAGAATTAAGAGGGGTATAGCCATGCTACTCTGCTTAGCAAGTAGGCCGTAGGTACCCAGCTGTGAATGTCATAATAATCACAATAAATATCAGAATCATTTATTCGCCAAGTACAAGAAGTATAAGAAATTTCTCTTGGTAAAGGTGTCACCATGGAGTTAAATCACATCTAAACATAGAAATTAAATCTAATTTAAAAAAAGACTACATATAGAGATATGTTGAATATGACATGATGTATATATAGTGCAGATCGAGTCCTATACTAAAGTACTGAGGCACATACACAGTGTATGTAGCTAGCAGCAAATATAAATGAAAAGTTAGCATATATTAAATATTAAATTAAATATGTAAATGTACTTTGCAAAGGGTTAAAGTGCACGTGTGCACAGACCGTAATCCTAATGAGACTGTTAAACACCAAATAGATTAAGTGATTTGACACTAAAGTGGACATTAAATTAAAGTGGGATAAGAAAAAACATTCATGCAAAAAATATAGAAAAAAAAAAAATATATATATATATATATATATATCTATCTGGAAATAATCACAGGTAAGCACATGTTCTCCTTTACATAACTACATTAATTACAAATTCTTAATCAACATGAATTCTTATTCATCTCCCTACAGGTTTTAGCCCCTGTCAACGGTTACAACTAAAAGTTAACACATTCCCAATCAATCAATGAATAAAGGTTTTGAAACACAAGTGTGTTTTTATTTGTATTTAACCTATTTAATTACCTCCTATGGTGACTGAGAACTGCTCTGTCAGACTTGCTAGACTAACATTTTGACTCAAGTTTGACTTGGTATTCATGATGTGACACTTAGAATAGAGAGAGATGACTCGAAATTACTTAATTTTTTAATTAAATATTTGCATTATAGTAAGTGAGAAGTTAGGCGTTTTAAGGGAATTTTTTTGTTGTTGAAACATGATTGGGTGATTTCTGTTTCAAACCTGGCAACCTACCAGAACGCATGAAACCTGCAGAGACAAATGTACTAGGAAGCACGTAACATGGAATTGGCTCTTCCAAAAATAGTGCAGTTTGAATTCATTCACTGATTATGTTGTCCATGAAATTGGTAAAAGTGTGTATGTGACTGTGCTAACTTTTTGGGTAGTTAAATATTAGCAAGAAAGACAACGTTACATTTAAAACAATAACAACCACTGTCTTTCCACTGACTTAAATGCGGAAACTTTTAGAGAATCATCATTTCGAATGACGTGACTTGAGACTTACTTGACTTATCAATTTATTAAGGAACTTGCTTGAGAAAAATTAAGACTAGACTTGCGTTTGACTAGTGACACGTGACTTAACTCCCATCTCTAGTGTTGCAGAAAGACACGTCGTTCGAGTTCATACGCAAAACCTTCCAAGCAGAAAAATACATTTTACATTTTATTTACTTATTTATGTATTTTAAATAGAATAAATGAATCAAAAGAGATTTTATAGATTACTTGGCGGAGTATCGGGTGTCTACAGTCATACGCAACATTCTAAACAGAATGAATAGACGCCACCTTGTGGCTGTGTAGATAATTACAGCGTAATGTGCAAAATGTGCACGACTAACACGGGTATTTTTAAAAACGTAGCTTTTTCTATGCGTTTTGACCTTTCGTCCACACGAAAACCGCGTTTTAGGTCACTGAAAACGAACTTTTTGCGAAACTCCTTCCAGGGTGAAGATTTTCAGAAACTCCGTTTTCAGCATTGTCGTGTGGACTGGGAAAACGGAGTTTCTTGCTTGTAATTGAAGAAAAGAGGCGTCAGAACGCGCTACGAAGGTCACTAATATATTCATCACACCCACGAAGAAGCAGTTCCCGCCGCCAGCGTCGCCGGTTTTGGACGAGACCCGGTCGGACCTCTCGTTGGTGGGACAACTTTGAAAATGAAGTGGTTCTTGAAGAAGAATGGCAAGGAAATTTTCGTATGCATAGGACGTCGCTGTTGTCTTTGAGTGAGCTGCTTCGCCCGCACATAGGACAGACAACTGTAATGAGAACGCCCGTCAGTGTTGTCAAAAAAGTTGCCTGCACACTCTATTATTTAGAAGACGAGGGGAGATTACACAAGACGGCAAACGCTTTTGGATTGTCACGACAGGTGGTTTCGAAAATAGTAAGGCAAGTGTGTGAAGCAATAACAGTCCACTTGGGCCCTGTATATATACAGTTACCTGTCACTGTGTCCAAAGTAGAGGAACTTGTAGCAGGGTTTCACCGAGCCCATGGCATCTACATCCCGTGGATGGGACCCATGTAGAAATAAAGCAGCCATACACGAATTCTATGGATTTCTTCAACAGAAAGGGGAGGTTTTCCCTTAACATTCAAGCCACCTGTGATTACAAGTATTCATTTCTTGATGTTGTAGTGAAATGGCCCGGCAGTGTTCATGATGCCCGAATTTTTTTGCCAATTCCATGCTGAACACACATTTGAAAAATGGCATTATACCGTCCTCAAAAACACAAACTCTAGAACATGAGGAGGCCATTCCAGTTTTTCTTATTGGGGACCCAGCATATCCTTTGCTTCCATACCTGATGAAGGAGTATGCAAATGGCGGAAGCACTGTTCAGGAACAGTACTTTGGACTGTCATTGCGTCGAGCTAGAATGATCATCGAATGTGCTTTTGGCAGACTGAAAGCGCGGTTTGGAGCATTGAGAAGGGCGATGGACATTAATCTAAACGATCTTTCTTTTGTTATTTATGCCTGTTTCGTGCTCCATAACTACTGTGAGGAGACGATGGACGAGAAGAGTGTCATCGAGGCAATTTAGCATGACAAAGACAAGCAGCCAGCTACACAGACTTATTTCAGAGCCGACAGCATCACAGCAGAGGGGAAGAGGGTCTGGAGAGTCCTTACTGAATTCCTTGATTAATAAAAGGTCTGCAGTTCTCTGTTGGCAAGTCTTCTTTGCAGTATGTGCTTATTAAGCACCAGTCAAACCTGACAATGACCTGTGCAGTTTGATCCTGAACATGTGCAAATGAAACTGCCATGTTGCCTTAAAGTTGCTCTTTACAGGAAATTGCTGTTAAAGCAATTGTGTTTAAACACTGTGACACTGCATGGCCAATCACTTACCTTAACTCTTCCCTTCACTTCCAGTGAGAACAAAATCCAGCACTGGAAACTGGATTTAAGGTCCAGATTTGTTAATAGTTAGATTTGTTAATTTGTTACAGTTAATAGCATTATGTCTTATGTTAGTCACTCTGATGTGTAAAATCTTCAAACTATTTTTGAACTAAATACATTCTTCAGACTGTTGGCACTGATTAGACAGCAACAGGCAACACAATCAAAATACTGTCTTTTTTAAATGAACACAATACAGTTACCTACATATGACAATGTAGTACAAAATAAACTGCATTTGTTTCCCAGAAAAACTTAAGTCCATGTCATACTTGAGTCCATGAATAACATAACTGTACTCCACTGCAGACTCTTTTGTAAGTACAACATTGGAGTTGGCTAATAGCTGAAACAAAACATTTCACACCTCAACAGGTGGACTTCAGCAACAGTCTTAAAACACAAAGTCTTTAATATAAATCACAACAAATAAATAAAATAAATAACAACAGTAACAAAAAACAAATAAAGATGCAGGCCAAACAGCAGCCTCCTAATTTATTTTGTCAAGAATTTCACATATCTTAAAAAAGGGCTTTTGTGAAGGAAAACTGTCCTAATTCCTGCACGGGTGAGGTGGAGCTAGGTGTGTGTGATGCTACAGTTGTGGTAGTGTTGGGTGAAAGTGTGCCAGGTGTAGTGTTGGGTGGAAATGTGAAAGCTGTAGTATTAGGTGGAAATGGTACTACATGCCAGGTACTACATGCATTGTTGGTGCAGATGCATAGGTTTGTCCATAAGGACTCCTGGGTTGGTATGGTGGCATGTTGAACGGTTGTGGTGGTGGATGCAGAACTTGTCTCAACAATGAAAATCCATCTGCAATTGAGCTTGTCAGTCTCTCAAGGCTTGTAAATAATTTAGTGAAATTTGCAGACGCTTGTCTCTCCGATGTCTCCATCATATCCAAAATTCTCTTTCTTATCTGGATGTCCTCCTCAGCTGCATACAGCAACTGTGTCTCAGCTGAAAGCTTTCTTTTAAGTCTGTCCTGTTGGTGTCCCTTGAGTTTTGCCTTGGAAAAAAGCAGACCAACATATCTTTTTTAAGCTAGATTACATAAAATAGCAAAACTACATACACCTTGATGATGCAAATGTGCATTACAACAAACAAATGAGCTAAATAAACAGACCAGTGGTGAAATCGAAAAAAGTACATTTACTCAAGTATTGTACTTAAGTTGTGAGGTAGTTGTAATTACATTTTCTACTACTATGTACGTTACTATATTTGAGGCAAAAATTGCATTTGCTACTCTACTGCTACACTCTATTTGATCCCTTAGTGGTTGTTTTACCCTTAGTAAGTATTAATGATTAGGCATTACATACATGAAGTAGATCTCGTCTCTGCTTCACAACGGAGGAGGAGGTTAAACTGCTGCCATCCGACTCTGATACTTCATCAGGCACATCTGACAATTCTCCAACCGAGAGATCCAGCAAAGATGAAGAGGATGCAGAGTCCGAACTGCGATCGTGGGAAGCTGTATCAACATCTGTCATTTCAATTCCGGATGGAATGGTGGTCGTTACTGGCGAACCACCCCATATTTGCTCACATAATTCAAAGTACAGTAGAACCACTCTGCCGTGACCGCTTTTCCGACCGGAGTCTACTGCTTGCCTATATTTCCCTCCTATCGCCTTCAGCTTGGTAGTGATTATGGCCCTGGTTATGTCTTCCTTGCGATGTGGAAACTCTTACGATGTATCAGCAGGGTACTGCTCTAGAAAAAGAGCTAGGATGTCAGCGTGCTTGGACTGGCAAGACTCCCAGTCCACATTTTCCTGAGTTTTGCTATTTTTATATTCTAGCGCTATACTGAGGAACAATTCCACTTCGTTATCAGTCCACACATAGGACCCCCCGGTTCCCCGATGAGCCATTGTTGTTAGCCTACAGCTAATAACTTTTTAAGACTTCTGATTAGCCAACATGGCTTTATGGTTAGTGTTATATCGCTGTCTGCTGGTTTGGCATTGCTCTTGGCTGTGATTTGCGCGTTTTTGCGTTTTCATGTGGACGAAGTTTTTTATTTAAACAGTACTTGTGTGGATGGGATGATTTTTATAAACGAATTTGAAAATCTCCGTTTTAGAAAATACCCGTGTACGTGTGGACATAGAGTCATAATAAATAACCGCATATAAACCATGGCAGGAATTGTCTTTGTTTTTGACGCTTTTAGAAGCTTGTGATTATTGCTGCTTCCATTACTAAGGCCATCAAATAAAATTTAATAAAGTACAATAACATAAAATAACAGCAAAGATCAAGATGTTGTCTTTTGTATGGTGGTATGCTGGTCACATATCTTTCGATTCTCACACATTGGCTAACACTAAACTCAACTTTCATGTGTCACAAAAAAAAGTTCTGCTATAATAACCTCCCAACACATTTTTGAGAGGGTTTTATAAATCCGCCTACCGTGTTACTTAGATTAGATGCTGACAGCTTCTTTAAATGTACACTGTGCAAGATGAGGGCAAAACAGGGATGTGGTTAGGAATATTCAGGGAGGAATTAAACCCTGGAAACTAGACTTTTAGGACCAAAGCAAAGAAAGGCATTCAAGACAGACAGCTGGAGTTAGATGTGTGATATTGATTTTTCCCCACTTAAACATCACTTATTTCAGTCAAATACAGAATAATAAAAACTAAACAGAAAATGAAGACGATGGGCAGACCGGAGAAAAACAGAAGATGAGTATTTAACACAAATGCAAACAGAATGCTAACACAGAATTTTCCTGTGACTATCCCCAGATAATTCAAGGTGCAGGCATAAGCCTGCTGATCCCCCAACCGGACTCCCTTTCTTCAAACTTAGTCCATCGGGTCTACATGTGATGCCTCACCTGACCAAAGGGCACCACTGTGACATGAACCCAGATCTCTGCTGTAGTAGTTTAGCAACTTACCACTGTGCCATCTGAGCGGCTTTATAATATTAAGTTACACAAATGCCCTTCAGTGTACATATTTGTAATATATTGCAAAATGAAGATCATGTGGTGCCTTCACAGAACCCTTCGATGGACTTTCACCCCATCCAGAAAGTACAACTGCCTGCACCCAGTGAATTTTGCTTTGGTCTCCAGATCCTCACCTGTGACCCTGACCAGAACAAGTGGGAGAAAATACTGTATATAGAAATAGATTTTATTCCAGTATGATTGTACTGTTTTTGAAGATTGTAACATGCATAGTATTAAAATCTGGAAATAGAAAGCGGCTCCTGGATCAGAGAATGAAAAAAATAATTTATGAACAAAAAAACATTCAATTAATTGAAAAGACAAGCAAGAAAGAAAATGTGCATTTATTATTTCTCACAATGTAGATCTAAAAAATAATAAGCATGTATATATGCTTACTTTATACAGTCTTACAATTAACATACACATGTATAACTGAAGAGGGTTTGTAATTTATATTTTCAAAAAAAAAAAACATTCATTCATTTTCATACTGGCTTAAACTGCAGGGTGCTGGATCTGACTGGTAGCACACGGTCCAAGGCAAGAACAACCCTAAACAGTGTGCCAATCCATCACAGGGTGTGCGCACACACACAGACAAATTGACCTAATGCATGTCCTTGAAACGTAGGAGGGAACCGGAGAACCTGGAGAAAAAATAAAATGACACAGGCAGAACAAGCAAGTCCCATAGATAGCCTAGACCAAGAATCAAATCGGGGATCTTTGGAGTTGTGAGAGCGAACCACTTGCGCCACCCTTAAATATACAATTTATACTCCCTGGACAAAAAATTAGTCCCCTAGTGTGTTTAAGGTTGTAGTAACTCTAAACTCCTGCAGATGGCACTGTACAAGGATTATCGGGCTATAAATACCTGCGGGGTGTGAGACGGGATTCATAGATTGAGAAGAGGTGAAGTGCAGTGAAGGGCTTGTCCGATGTGTGGAAAATGGGTCGCAAAGCAGATGTTAGTGATTGGCAAAAAGGAGTGACTGCATCTGGGTGTGCCAAAGGCCATAGTGTGAAGGAAGTAGCTGAATTTGCAGGTGTAGTTGTATCAAAGCATACGGTCACATGGGTCTACCGGCAGTGGCAAAAATCCCAGTCTACAGTAAATTCTCGTCAGAAATCCTGCAGGTATTCAGTACATTTCACTCACATGTGACTAGTTTTTGTCCGGTGAGTATATATTAGAAAGTATATATTACACTTTTATAGTAGTTGTAGCAAAAATCTTTATAGTATCTTTATTGTAAGTATTATTTGTACTTTAGTACTTATAAACTTATAAATACTAGTAACTTATAAAATATAGTTAAAATATTAGTAACTTATAAATACATTTGAGGGCATATTTGCTTTACACAGTTTTCTTGCTCTCAAATAATATTTATTTTTTCAAATATCATGGTGAACTGACTTTTTCTGTCTAATCTATTTGTTATAGTGTGCTCTATACCTGCAAAGTATCTACAAAGTTAAAGTGGCATATTACTTTCTTTCTTTTTTTACAACAAACATTCCTTATAAACCTTTTTTGGTATATTTTATATCTAAATGCCACCATTTTCACTGATAAACTAATGCATAAGAGAAAAACAAAAATAAAGCATGTAACAAATAATGCTTAAAAATCTGAGAAGCCTAAGATTTTTACACAACACCATATTGCTATAAGCTTCAAATGGACATCCACATATATCTGCAAGCCTGCAAAAGTTACCCGTTATTTTAGCAACACGTATAGTAATAACACCTCCAGTTTTGTTGCGAGACCTTCAGGAAAACTCAAATCCAGTCAGGATGAACTGTGCATTCTTCATAGATAATCCTCACTTGACCTCTCTGCTTTATTCTCCTCTCTGCAACAAGACATAATCGACTCACATCATCGCTCTAGGAAGTCGTTCAACCTTTCTGAATTTCATTTCTTAATTATCAATGTCTGACAAAAATAAATAAAAATTATACAAAGTATGGGTCAAAAGTTTGGACACACCTGTTCGGAAGTGTAATTTTCGTAAATTTTAGCTATTACCTTACCTTACAGTTGCATGAAAAGTAGAACAAATATTTATATTTTTACTCATCAAATTAGCCCCCTTTTGCTTTGAAGACAGAACTGCAGTATCTTGCCATACTTTTTTCCAACTTCCAGAGGTAGCCACCCAGAATGCCTTTCCAGAAGCCCGAAGATGTTTAATTTTTCTTTAGCAGTGGCTGCTGGTCCATAGAGGGCGCTGGGGCGCCTTCCCCGTCAAGGTACATGTTAAATAATATATAATCAACAATGCAAACTTGTTGAAAATAAATGTATTATATATTGCAACATAACTATTAAACTGTTGAGTCATACTATGCGGCTGGTACTCATGATAGCACTTATGTTTTTTACAAAAAACAAAACTTGTATTTGCTTAATTTCTGTGCCACTACAGTGTATAGTTTGTGTTTGCGGGGCGCCGACCAAATGAGTGTCTATGGGTTTTTTGTTAAGGATAAAACTAAATTTTCCTTCATTTGGAATAATTCTGTGCCAAACTGAAACATAAACGGTACAACCTGAATAGATTCAAGCTAATCAGCTAATGAGCCCATTGTAGTCCAATCACATACCATTAGCCTTTAAGTGGAAATGGCTTTTCAGTAAGTGTGTCCAAATGTCTGACTGATACTGTACATGTCATAAATATATTAAAATGCACAAACACACGTATGCACACACAGGGTGCCAAAGGTCTGAGACCTCCAGTGAATATGCACCTATTTTGCAGTTCTCAAATCTAATACAATGTTCTTCATTATAAATCATATATTCAACATAGCAGTGTTGAAAAAGCTGAATCTTTGAAAAAAAATCTTTTAAATTAAGTGAAAAGTTGAACCTTTGAAAAATCTTCTGGCAAATTTCAGAATTTATTCATATTTGCTGGGTCGTCCTTTTTCTGAAATGGCACTCTGAGTAAACTCTAGACCTTGGAAACCTTCAGTGAATTGATGGTGAGAAAGCCCATTTTGGCTTAGAACTATCTGACCAACAAAGACCACTCTTTGTGAGGTCACAAAGTAACCCAGGGTAACTTCAAAGCAACTAAAGGCCTCTCTCACATTGGCTAATATTAATGTTCATGAGTTGACAAAAATATTGTACTCAGTCATTTACTGATTGAGAAAAATGATTCAATGGTACATATCTATGAGTGGCAAAAGTATGTGAACCTCTAGGATCAGAGGTTAATGTGCAGTTGAAATTAGAGTCAGGTGTTTTTAATTAATGCAACAAGAATCAGGTGCGAGTCTGCAGATTGTTGTATTTAAAAAACAGGGATCTATCAAAGTCATGTTTCTGGAACTGTATAATGGCACAAACAAAAGCGTGATATTCATCAGGCTGGAAAAATGTTCAAAATCATCTCCAAAGAGTGTGCATAATCCACAATCAGACAAGACTGTGTACAAATTGAGGAATTTCAAGACCACTGTTACTCAGCTGACCACGCCAAGATAAGGCATGTAATAGTCAAAGGCCACAAAAGGAACCCAGAGTAACTTCTTACTAACTAAAGGCCTCTCCCACAAGGCTCATCATCTTATTTGGATTTGTTACTATAATATAGTTTGGTGTTACGCTTAGCTTGATGTTTCAGTACGAAAATCTAAAATCATTAACACTTACACTGCTTTCTGCAATTTGGTCTTGATCTGCTGGCGACGCTCCTCATTGATGGGGAAGAAGAAGAAGAGCACCAGGCCTATCAACAGCAGACAGATGGGCACTGGGGTAAACAGCACTTGCAGTGTGGTGATCACTCTGGCATCATGCCTACATGCACCAGGCTTGTATCCTGCAAAGCTGAAGAAGTGAGATGAATCTCATATTGTGTTCTACACCAGTAACCACCAAAATCACACAATCAAGCTAAACAAGGATAAGAGTTCAAGGCAGAAGCTACACTCTGCAGAATGCCAGATTTTGAAGACTGTTGTTTTATGAACTCTGTTCACCATTCCTACACTGGACATTAGATAAAACTTTTCCTAAATTCTGTGCTCAATTCCTATTTCTATGCTCCTGAGGCTTTAAGACCCAGCTGTCTTAAATAACAGTTGCTGAGGCCTAGATTTGAGCTGGGCTTGCCTCTTTGAGAGGTTTGAGAGGTGAGATTACAGGGACCTGTGATGAGCTGACCTCCATTCCAGGGGGTAAGCTTCAGATCTCCTACTTACAACCCTAACCAAGATATAGTGGGGTAATAAACGATTAAAACAACAATTTCTATGTCCTTTGGCTATTGGAAAAAAAATTATATAGTTTTGCAAATATAAATGTAGCTTTATGTAAAGCGTTCTGGCTCTTTCCGACTGGCATTCTCAATAAGTAACTGGCATTCTCAATAAGTAAAATAATAAAATAAATTTCTGGATGAAGTCACAGCTTTAGCAAGTCCTTACTGTAGTGCAAGTGTGGAGAGTCCATGTGCAATGCCGCCTCCAAATTTGTTGAAAAAGACAAAGCAGGAGTAGAACATGGGCTCGAGATCCATGCATGTTGGGTTCTTCACTTTAAAGTCATCTACCACGTCTGGTAGCATCGACCTACAGATGAACATGTGCATTTCTGTGATTGTCACAGTATTAGCACAGAATTTAGTGTATACTGCAGAAATGTGAATTGGCCGCAGAATGCTGCAGAATCGCTGTAATATATGCAATTCCATTGCACCACTGGCTGCATTACACTTGTAAAGTGGTGGAATAGCATATACACCATGAAATCACTTTCATTCACTATAAATAAAAAAATACTGTCTTGTATCACTTTGATTATCAAATACTTTTTAAACTATCAACTATTTTAAATGATGTTTCGATGGCACAGCGGGAATTCGCTAGCCCAATACAATGGAGTCCCAGGTTTGAATATCAGGGGTCTCTTGCCAGGTCAAACACCACAACAGGCATGACTGGTGGTGTCTCTGCAACAGCAGCCTCTGCCGAGCAAGGCATCCCATCCATGGCATGCTTCCACCTGAGGAAACCAAATTGTGGGTTGGTTCCGGACCCCCTGCAATCCTGATCAGAATAATCTGGGTTTAAGCAGTATTTCTCCCCCTAATTTTATAATAATGGCATACAATTAAGAAGTGTGTTCTTACAGAAATTGTGTTTTCCTGAGGTAATATTTTAGACTTCAGAAAAAGCCTTCAAAACGTTTAAGGTCATAGTGTTTAGTTTGATAACCATTTGTCCACTGCATAATCAGTCACAATGCTGGACAATTAGTGGGTATATATTTTTATCCCAAGCAAAAATTAGACAACTTACATCAGTAATATGATTTAGGCACATTGTATCAATGACTCACTACAGTGCTTTACCTGCAACCTCTGATTTCTTTGTTTTTTTTAAGACAACCCAATGAGAACTCACCATGGTAGTAGATATAGAGATGCTATGCTGGCGCCTGCTAATATTGCCATCAGGGCAAAGATGGGAAAATTACTCTTCACAGAATATAAGACGATTTGAGCAGGAATATAGAGCTGCACAATCACAAGAAAAAGAACAGCAGTAATTTGTGACTTTTTGATTAAATTATCTCTTTTAACTCTTTTGAAATGACAGCCACATTTTAAACCAAAATAAGGGCAAATAAGAACAGAGAGGTGAAACTCACTACTAGGCCAATCAGTACAGTGGTCTTCTTGCCCAGCCTGAGCAACACCATCTGCCATAGTGGGATGCACGATGTGGATGATGCCTACATAATACGAGAAAATGTAGTTTATTTTCGTTACATTACTATTGCTGTAACAGCCAAGAATTCCTACAAATCATTAGTGACGATGTAAGGATTGTGCTTTGCACAAGTTTTCCATATCTCTTTTCCGATGTTAACTAAATTGGAGTTTAGGCCACTTACAGGAGTAGACCCAGCATGACTTGCACAATAGCTAAAAAGCTAACTCTTAGTACTGTAGAGACATGTTCCATAAGACCATAAATAACAATGAACAAATGGTTCTGATATACCAGTACTGTACCATTCTACCATTCTGTTGTCATGCTGTACAATAAATAAGTTATATGTAAATAAACAGAGTATTATACATTCATTCATTTTGATTCCCAATTAATACGCAAGGTGGGACCCATCCCCAGACAATCTATCGCAGGATACATGCGCACACAAACACGCTCACACACTGGGATACTTTAGAGACAGCATTTGACATAACACATGGCTTTGGAATGTGGGAGGAAACCAGAGTATTCAGAGGAAACCCACTCTGACACCGGGAGAACATGGAAACTCCACAAAAAAGGCTGCCAGACCAGGAACCCAACCCTGTTCTCTGAAGCTGTGAAAGTCCAACACTAACCACTGCATCTCCATTCCATTCTAAAGATTGCTCAGTGTAAGAAAACTATTGGTCTCCTGAAGGCTTAGCATACCACAGGACTACATAAACTACTCAATTTACTTTTACTCCTTTATCAAACACACTTATCCAACTTGCAAGGTACCATCAAAGCAACTGTGGGTTAAGGGCTCTTGCTTAAGGGCCCAGCTATGGCAAAGTGGCAGTTTGAATTCAGGATCTCCTAATCCAAAGTCCACTACCTAAATCATTGGGCCACCACAGTCCCCAAGTCCCCTGTTCTCTGTGGGAATTGGTTATTGTGAATCAAAACCACATAAACAATTAAAAATCCTTATATATAAAAATACCCTCATATAAAAACCTTAAGTGACTACACACTATGGTTAAATGACGCCATTTATATGCAGTGGATTTTTCCATTTCTAAGTCATACTGAAGAAATCAGTGATTTTCAGTGTAGCACTGTTACAGGATGCCAGCTTTCCAACAGGGCGTGTGTGTGTGTGTGTGTGTGTGTGTGTGTGCGTGCAGCTACTGCATAGCTTTGGGGATCATACCATTTGCAAGGCAAGTAGGGACGGCTGTATTTTCTTTGCTAAAATACAGCAGAACCTTTTAATTTGAACGTTAATTGGTTCCAGAATGCTGTTCAAACTTCTGAAACTTCTGGATCAAAGGAAGATTGCACCATTAAGAATTACATGCACCGTAGTAAGAAGATTACACCATTGAGGATTATGTGCATTGTGGTAGGAAGATTACACTATTAAGAATAATGTGCATTGTGGTAGGAAGATTACACCATTGAGTGTTTTATTTAGGGTGCCCATGTTCAAAGTCGGAATTTTTAGAATTTGGGGGCAAAAAAACTCACACATACCGTTCGATTTCGGCATTGTTCGAGTGAAGAGGCATTCAAATTCTGAGGTTCCACTGTATTATGTTTAAACCATATGCTTTGTATGGTTTTAACTTTTTTCAGCTCATCAGAGACAAACCCATTTTTAGAAAACAACAACAACAAAAAATTTTGACTATTATTTTTAGACAAACTAACTGGGCTATACACACCTATGCTGTCTGGCACAAGTTAATTGAGCCACAGTCAGTGCTGTAATACTAGAATTCTTGCCACCTAGTTTGACTATTTATCTCAATATAATAAAATTTAAATCTATTGATATTTATTTTATATACATTCTGATTGAACCATGATTACCAGTGAATCCAATGTGGCTTTCCTTATAAGGAAATATTTTTGTTGTTGCATCATTACCATGGCATCACAATAAGCAAGAGAACTCTTAAACGCATACTGAAAAAGAAATGTCTCTATATGTCAAAACAGATGACACTAAAGCTGCAGCTTCCAACATCATAAAAAACTCCACAGATACAGATGGCTGCATCTGAAATATTTGCTCCATGGAAAACCAACTGGGAGCAGTAGAGGAAGAGGAAGAGGAAGTGGAGCCAGAGATATGAATGTCATAACCAAGAATTTGATTTGATCACACACCGCTCATATTACCTTGTTGCATGGGATCCCAATAAGTGTGCTTCTAACTGTGTGGCAACATAATGACAATATCTGTTTTAGTATGACAACTAGCATGTGCACAAAATATTGTCTATATAGAAATGGTCTGAGAAGTATGGTGTGCGGAAAAAAAAATGACACCTTTCTAATACACACTTTTGAAAGTCATCAGCTTCAACAAACGCATATTCAGATCTTTGGCCATATAATACTGTATATTTGTTTTCCACTTGCTTAATTTTTCAAAATTCTGTTACACATATATTCCTTTTACATTTGCAGGTGAATATAATGTTAAACCAATATCCTCACCAGTAATATGAGCACAATGTAGTGGAATGAAGCTCCCAATCCAGCTGCATGGGTGGAGAAGAGAGCAAAGTTTGCCTGAGCAATCTAAAATGTAAACAGTACAATATTTATAGTGTCCTAACGTAATGCCAATAATTATATTCTACTAATATTCGTTTTGGCATTTACATGCACTGCTATGAGAAAATCCTGAAAAATGACATTTATCTAATGACCAATTCGTGCAACATACTGTTCCATTACAAACAACACTTCTTTTAGTGTTCTGACCTGAAAAGCAACCGAAGAAAAGAGGAATGCAAACACAAGGTGCACATATGGAGTGTGTCCCACAACCATCTTCATTCCTCTCAGGTAAGACATTTGAATACGGTCCAGTGTACTCAGTGGAGCTAATAAAAAACAAACACACAAAAGGAAATTAAAACAATTCCCCCGTTTTAACCCTGCTTATCTTGGTCTGTGTCATGGAGGAGTACATACATATACATATTTGAGGAATATTTGGACTCACCCAATTGCTCTTTCACTCCACAGAACAGCACTATGCAGCATATGAAGCAGAACACTCCTAACACCAGCGCACTTGTGAAATATGCGTTTCTCTGTAGGATAAATAAATGCAATATATATTAATATTAATGTGTGTAAAAACAGTTGAGACACATTGAATAAGCTGAAAAAAATTGGGATACGACTGGTCCTTCAAGGAGTGCTGAAACATGGGAGCCTCTGGCAAGGTGAAACTCAACAGGAAGCACACATCCAGAAAATGTATGAAGATTGCAGACCCACACCTGGACTGGCACTTTGTTCCCAGGAAACCCACATTCGGGGTGTCAGGAACCACCTGGACTTGACCAAATGCAACGTCTCACATCTGCAGGCTGGAGGTGGCTCTGGCAAGGTTTCAGTTGTGTTTCGAAAGCGTGTTTGGTTTCTGGCAGTGTTGTCAAGTCTAGCTGTGTGGGTCTGTTGGTGCACTCGAAGGTCAAGATGTGCTTCAAAAATGTTCTGGATGGCTGTTTCCAGTTGTATTCTGCCTCACCAGAGACTCTCAATATTCAGCATGCCTTGGGGTGTGGGCTGGGTCAGCTATATCACATGACACTGATGCTCATTGGAGTTTTATTTATTAAGATATCTTCTGTAGTATTACACACCATTGGTTCTGTGACGTGGCCAATCAGAACACAGAGGGGGTGTGGTTATAATAACTTTGAACACGCTCATTGCTTCGAAAGCAAGCAGCTCAGCTATTTCTCAAATGGATGAGAAAACTGCTAAATACATAGACAAGCTGTTACAGCAAGCTCACGCTTTTTGCAGCAATCAAAGTTATAACCCCAAAACCTCCAGGTTCTGATCGGTTGCCTCACAGAACCAACATTGCCTTCAGAAAATATTTCAATAAAAAATCTCCAACCTGCAGCGCTGACCAGGGGTCTCCTTACGTGATTCATTTGTATACTATGGAGTGTTTAATTTTTTAGAAACTCCAACCACCAACATTGATTCAAAAATATTGATACTGAAGACTAACAGTTCATTCATTTTCATACTCGGTGAATCCAATTTAGCATCACAGCGAGCGGGGGTCCAACAGGCAGCACAATGCACAAGATGGGAACCAACAACATAGGGTGCCAATCCATCACAAGGCACACAGAAACACACATACACTAACAGAGTACACTCCAGACACATATCCCAACACATATCTTTGGCATGTAGGAGGAACCGGAGTGCCCAGAGGAAAGTCATACGGGCACGGGGAGAACATACAAACTGCACACTAGATAGACACAGGTAAAGTCCGAACTGGAAATCGAACGGGGGATCTCTGGTGCATGGTATGACTGGCATTGTGGGTAATGTGCCGTCTAGACCAAAATAACTGACCTGGGACATCTTGTAATGTGTATGATTATCAGTAATTAAATAAAAACTACAAGATTCAATGGAAAATAATGATATTATATATTACATATATTAATCATAAACAATACAGAAATAACAATGACAGTCAAATGATATGAACATTGTTTATTTGTTTATTCATCATTGCTTTCTGCATCAATGTCTATTTATGACAGGTGACATCGATACACAAGGTCATACAGACTCAGATCGGGCCTAGCATAATCAATGAACCTACTGCACTTCTTTGGGATGTGGCAGGAACCTGGAGTAAACCCACACGGACACGGGGAGAACATGAAAACTCCACTCAAGGTCGGGATAAAACCACTGACGCTGGAGCTGTGGGACAACCCTGCTAAATGCTACGACACCCTGCCACCCATATGAGCAATGAAAACAAAAGGAATCCAAAATTAATTCTTAAATTATTTTCCTCTTACTTATACATTGCCATTCCACTTACCCCAACACAGAGTTACCAATTAAATGTTTATTATTATTACTATTATTAGTGTTGGCCATGATATTTTCTGTTACACAACAGCCAGGCTTTCTAACTCTGGCTGTCGCCTCTATTTTGCAGACACCTCTTGAACCAGTCTGCAAAAACAAAATATAGAAAGTACAGATTAACCAGAGTTAACTTAGTGGGACACAATATATATTTTCAACATAACTTAGAAATGGAATAATTGATCAAGGCACACTGAATATGACTTGAAATTGCTTAAGATTGTATTACACCACTTTGTTACGCCATTAACCAGTATCGCCAACACAACATCATGCTGCTCATGCTTGTTGCAAGCTATTGTTACAGAATTTGTAACCGTAGGATATCAGTTACAAAATGTAGTGCAACACTATGCTGGTCTTTTTTGGGGTGGTACTGAAATATTTTCAGGCATTTAAGAATATATGGACTGCAAAATCATTTTACAAGTAGTAAATGCATTCTGTTGGAGCTTATATTATCCACTTATAATGTGGTGTCAGGAATTTAAGAAAAAAAAACATTAGGGTCAAATATGAGCATGCAAAACTGTCATTGTGATTATATTGGTTGATGGGTAGAATTTGTAAAATAATGCATTTAAATGTCTACTGAATTTAACACTCCAAACACACAGAACTATATGAACATTAAACAAGTAAGATTAACTCAAACCTAAAGCATAAAATAGCTGTGGTTGTTTCAGCTAGAGGATTCAATTTCATTTAGCTGATCCTGTTTATTGGTCAGTCCATTTAACCTCTGATGATCATGCTAACAAACTAATATGGGTAAGGTTATCTTAATTGTATTGTTTGTTACTATTGTTGTGTACAATCCCTGGCAAAAATTTGGAAATCACCACACGGGATGTTCATCCGCCTTTGTAGTAACTAAAACAAAATCACAGAGATGACACCAAAAGGAAAGCACACAGGTAGACCTCAGTGTGTCAAGAGAGAAAACTAAAGCAATATGGCTTGAAAATAGAAAATGCACATCCAAAACATAAGTAAAACCAATGGTGGAAACAGGAGTCTGGACTGTGGTAGCCTAGCGGTTAAGGTCCTGGACTATGGACCAGAAGGTCCAGGGTTCAAATACCGCCTCTGCCAAGCTGCCACTGTTGGGTCCTTGAGCAAGACCCTTAACCCACAATTGCCCACAATTGCTTGGATTGTAAGACTGTACCAATTGTAAGTCGCTCTGGATAAGGGCGTCTGCTAAATGCTGTAAATGTAAATGTAGGAGTCAGTGCTGTACTGAAATCAGTTGAATGAAATGTGATTTACACACATAACGTACACCTAAGTAGAAGAAAACAAGGTTACTCTGGTCTAAAGTGTGATCACTGCATGAAAGTGATATTTCAGCAATGAGTCACAAATCTGCATTGGCCAAATAAATGATGCTGGTAATAAAATAAATAAAGATGACTACCTCAGGACAAAAAAAACACAAAAAACATCAAGGACCAGAAGAGATGTCATTACCTCAACAGTCAATGCACAGGTATACATTAAAAAATTGGACACTTGCCATACTGTTGATAGAAAATGGTTTGGTGGTGAAGTCAAATGATAATGCCAAAGCAAACAGTGTTAAAGCATTTCTTAAAGAAAGGTATATAAGCTCAATGGCATGGCCAGCAAACGTCCAGATATCAATAAAAAATGTTCCAAATGTATCCATCCAGCCAGGTGATCTGTCAACTATTATTTGAGAAAGTTGAATGTACAATATTGTTTTTCCATTAGTGAAGTCCATGCCTCAAAGAATTTAGGCTGTCATAAAACCCGGAGCAACTCTGATACGGATTTGTGGTTGTTGTCGATGGGGATTTAATATTTCTGATCTCAACATTAAGTGATTCCATACTTTTACCACTACTTGATATGGAAAAAATACACACTTCATTAACATAATTCAATTAAAATGTGATTTATGCTACACACATCCAGAAATGTTCAGCTATCAAATAAAAAAAGTAATAAAAGTAATAAAAGTAATAAAAAGCTGTGTGAACATCCTCCAAGTGTGGTGATTCCATAATTTTTGTTAAAAGTTGTAAAATTAATACAAATAAAAACCTCAGGTTATTTTACTACAATGGCTTGTTAATAATTATCAAATCGATATCACATGAAAGTCGTGTATACTTATGTCAACGTATTTCTTTTTTTACTTAAATAGTATATTTTAAGCTTTTTAAGTTGTAGAGATGACATTCAATAAACCCATTCTTACCTCACTTTCAAACAAGATGGCTTGAGAAGCACTAGCTCGCATCCATTTGCAGGTGTTCTCGTGATTTCTCATGAGAGTGCATTATGCACACCCCCCATCTGAGTGCTTTGAGCACTAGAACGGACAAACACGATGGACAACTCATGGTTCAGGTATACTTGTTAACTACACAAAACTGCCATAGTTAAAATTTGTACCAAATATACTCACCTAGTGTTTTATACATCAGCTGCAAGAGTAACATCAAATCAACTATATAGGTAATGATAACTGGGATATAATAACAACCATGCTGAAAATATCCAATCATTTAATAGGATACATTAAATATACACACACACGACCCAAAAAAAGGTCACCACCTGGATTTAACCAAGTTAAACAGATAAATTGTTTAAATAGTTAAACTGTTTAAAAAAAAAAGAGCCTCCCATCGGATAATTACTGCATTGGTGATTCTGTTTCAACTGGCAACAAGTTATTTAACCCTAACTGATGCAGTGAGTAGCTTCTCTTTTGTTAAACACCCATGTCGAAAGACACATCCTGTGGTCGTGGAAAGGATGTTCGTCTGTTTCAGAAAGGTCAAATTCTGAAAGCGTGGTTCAGGAAGCATGAGTCATCATTTTCACACATGGATTGGCCACCACAGAGTCCAGACCTGAACCCATTGAGAATCTTTGGGATGTGCTGGAGAAGACTTTGCAAAGTGGTCCAAATCTGCCATCATCAATACAAGATCTTGGGGAAAAAATTAATGCAACTCTGGACAGGTTCTGCAATGTCACAACATTTATGTTTAACATATGGTTAAACATAGTTGTTTAACAAATGAGGTCGGGCAGTGTGTGTGTGTGTGTGTGTGTGTGTTAGAGTAAAATAATAAAATCTGGTTTAATTTAATAAGGCATTTACTCTGCCAAATGCAAGCCTCACTTACACCAGAATCCAAAAAAAGCATTCGGCCAGATGTGGCGAAACTAACCCGATGGTTTATTTACATCAGCAAACTTTACTCAGACCCAGACCCGCAGCAATTAAAGTGAGCCAGAGTCATCTGATCTGGCCACAGTTGGCTAGGACCATATTCAGCTGTGTCATCAGACCCACTTATGGCCCATTAAATCATGAGGGTAAAAAGTCAATTTTATCCTGGACTGCTGAGCAGAACTCAGTAGCGAGTCTGAAACTTTAGTCTGTTACACCAGGGTCTGTTAGATCACCTAAAGGTTTTTAGGAACCTCTACGCAGAGACACTGACACCAGACTTTAGTATAGTGTATAGTAAAAAATAGTGAGAGTTAAGGAACTGTGCACCAAGTAGGTGAACGGAGGAGTTGTGCAAGGATAGGGAACACCAGGATGGGACAGGAGTGCAGGAGGTGCGGTGAGGGGTGAGACCAAGAAGCGTGGCACTTGTACAAGACAAGGAGACCCAGACTGGGAGATAACGAACCAGATTAGGAGGCGAAGAACCAGTAGGGTTGTGAGTGAGAGGTGGCCGAATCAAATTCGCAGACAAGAAGACCCTGCTGAAGATACACCGACAAACTGGCAAGGACTGAAGCTGAGAGCAGAGCTTAAATAGGGGTTAGAGGCGATCAGAGTTGAAGAGCAGTATGTGTGGAGAGTGGAGCTGAAGAGCTGAGTGAGACCAAACCATGCCCAACCTGTGACACATGCATACACACAGAGGTGTGTATGCATGTGTCACAGCAAGCCACAGAAGGGTAGGGGAAATTCTAAAGATGGACACAGTGTAGGCAGATCCCAACAGTACTCCCTCCCAATGGGAGCCTGCTGGGAACCCAGAGCATGTCTGTGGAAGACCTTCACCAGGTCAAGGTCCAGGTTGAGTGAGAGCAAAAACCAAGAGTGCACCTCAGACCCGTAACCTCCCCAGTCCATCAAGGCCAACAATTGCAGATTTCTTCCATATCCATACAGTCTGGAACAGAGCCAGAAGACACAACATACAAACTGACGCATGACAATGGGGAGATGACTGGGACCTGTTTTGTACCAGGTGGTGGAGGGGGAGGAGCTCCCTATGCTCTACATCAGCCTCAAGCTGTTGGTGAGGGAAACCAGATACAGCACCATATATGTAAGGAAAAAATGCTCAATATAGTTTCTCCTTTGTCTTGTAAATTATAATCCCATGTACTCATAAGACTTCCTTCTGCACTTCAGATACTGTTGGGGCCTCTGGCCCACAGGCCCAGAGCAAATATGGTGGAGGTGGACATCCGCTCTGAGAGAAGGGATATAGAGTGAGATTCAGGCCGGATGCTGCAGGGGCAGGGGGCATGTTCAGACACCCGCTGAATGTGGACAGGGACAGATATACACACAGATATTTAAACCTCGTCTGTGTGCAGCAAGAGAGGCAGGAAGATGAGAGCTGAAGGATTCCAGAGACGCTCCATCCATTTTGCCCAGACATGACACTGTTTGAGCATGCTTTTGTGGAACTTTGTATGTACAATTAACTGCATTTAGCTTGATTAATGCCTCTTGCAGTGACTCTTTGTTGCTTCACAGCTAACAGCTAATGTGTCAAGTCTTGGGTGAAGTCAAATCACACAGAATAATTAGCTAGCATTATTGCATTTAATGTTAAATGAAGTGGAATCACAAAATATGAGAGCGAGTCAACACCTAGCCAACACTTTTGGGCATAGTAGTCTGAATATTGTATGATAGCTAGCCAACACTAATGTATCTAGTTTGACAGCTGCTTAAGGCTAAACGCTTTGGCAGCTTTAGGTGATGTGGAGTCACAAGGAAGAAGATATATAGCCACCATTATTGTATCTATTCCAGTCTAAGTGAGGTGGAGTCACAAGCAAGCTAGCAAATGTTACTGTATCTAGCATTTGCTTCGAATGCAAATTAGTACATTTGAGATGCTAATAAAGGCCTCAGTCAGAAGTGTCAGAGTAAGGTACTAGAGTAATATCACTGTGCTCATTTTAGCTCATGTTCTCATGTAGACTGGCATTAATGAAACAGTTCTTTTAGTACTATTAGTACTTTCTACTGCTAAACATTGGCTTCATGTAGCAATAGTACAGCTATTTGATGAACATATTCAACATTTTTATTCACTTTGTTTCTGTTTTTTAACTATTTCTACAGATTTATTTGACTTGTTTCATTCTTACACACATCATCTACGCCACCCAAGGTGAACGAGTCCCTTTTTGAGTCTTGGTCCTCCCAAGGTTTCTTCCTTATAACATTTAGAGAGTTTTTCCCTTCCACTGTCGCACTAGGCTTGCTCAATTTCAGAATGGCCCTAGATATTAGAAGATAATCTGGACATATGGGTTAAACCTACCCACAATATAGCGGATTGGCAATTCCAAATTGTTCCTGGGTGGGACTGTGAATAAATTAATGTTTAATGTCCTACAATAGACCGATGCCCTGACCAAGGTGTATTTGCATCATGTAATTATGAAGTAGGCTCCTGAACGCCACCCAAACCACAGACCACAGCAAACAGGAAATATAAATATCCTTGAAAATGGGTTTCGTGCAGATTCCCCATTTCAATGCTTTGCATTGGTAATGAGGTTTTTAACATAGATGAGCAATGAGATGTGACAGCAAAACAGAAATACAGAATGATTAAAACTCAGATATGAAGCGTCCTTCCTGTTTCCTCACATGCTGTGGACACCAACGTTGCACTGCTTCTTTACAGGGTTAAACAGTGCATACCTGTATAATCATATTGTAAGGTTAATACAATAACCACACTAACAAACTTATTTTGTTTACTTAACATCACTTCAGTATCAATGGCGATAGGAGTTTGAATCTAGACGGTTTAACCCCTTGGCTGCTGAGAATACAAAAAGAAAAGGAGTCATTTTCCTCTTATCCAGAGAGACTTGCAGCTGAGAGAGACAGTATATAATACCGGAACCTGAGGGCTATGGACTCTGCTCATGTGCTCATCAATGCAGCTTAGTGCTGGTGAGACTTGGACCTTCAACTATCTAGTTAATAGTGCAGTAGTTTAACCACTGAGCCATCACTGCTCCATTTAAAATGTCTTTCTAATTTAAACAATTCCATATACTTTTGTTTTAGTGAGACTAGTTCTCTCAAACTGTCATATAATGTAAAGCAAAGAAAACCATCTCTCACATCCTATGTGAATAACAAAGGATTTATAACATGGAAGATCCCCTGGTCAGTGTCACATATACAACAGCTACAACAGACCCAGCCCCCACCACAAGAAGCACTGAGGCCCAAGACCCAACACATGAACTTGTACTCTGGGACAAGGAGACACAACAGGAATTTAAGGCGTCAGCACCACTTAAACTTGAGAACAGTAGAAACCAATTGATACCTAACCTTGCTAAACTCAGAATAAAAACCAGGATGGTTAAGCACTAGTACATTGCTATAAAGTCTCTGGCAAAGTAAGGCTCCAGCTGCATTTTGTATGTGACAGGATCTGCGGGTAATGAAAGTCCACCTTAAAGATAGACACCCCATTATGGGACATGGGGTCTATCCATATGCTGATTCCCCAAGTGTGGTTCCCGGACGTTCTGCCTCGTCAGAGGTTCCTGAGTCTTAGCACTCCTCAGGGAGGAGGGGTGAACACATTACAGGTGTCCTGCAAGAATCAGTATCAGGATCCATATGTGTTTGCACATTTAACAACACTCGTCAACCTGATAGTTGACCTGCACTGTGAATCGATTGTATTGTTGTTGATAGTCACAGTTACAAAGGATTAAAAAACAGACAACCCTGCTGAATAATTCTAATGAGCCAACTAAAGCAAAAGATTTTAAAGGAATTCAAAAGATTTCCTTTAAAATCTCAGATTTTTCAAAAAAGTAAACTCTCTTCGGATTATTCTGGACTAGGGATTATGACGAACAGATTATAGACAATTCATTATGATATAATTGGAATTCCTCACCATATTATGAAGTGTGTCATTAAGAGGGTTGGTAAAGTTTTGATAGTGCACAGATGAGTCATTTCCAACAAATGTGTCACTCTCATTCAGGTGTTTGCAGACATCGGTTTTCTTAGCGTGATGCACCCCAACAACCTGGCCCTGAATGACAGCTCCTGCCAGTGTTGCAAACATCTCCATTCCCATTCCTGCAAGAGATTGAGACACGAAGAGGCAAACACAGAAAGATAGTGACATCCTAAGCAATGTTCGTCATCCAAGCACATTTTTTTCAGGGTAGATGTCGAATTCTGCTGTAAAAGCACCAGCAGAAAACTAAGTGGTTGCCATTAGCGCATATTCAATTCAAGGTGATTTTCTGAAGAGCATTGCCAAGTTCTGTAGATGTACTATTTAGAGTATTGTTAATTATACAATTATATTGCATTCACATTTACATTAGCCACAGGAATAATATTTTACAGCAAGAAATTTTGACATTATGACTGCCACTGGCAAACAAAACCTGCTTTTATTATGCGAGGATACACTGCCATTATTATCATCATCATCATCATCATCATCATCATGTAACCTACTGATCAAATTTATGCCTGACTGTCCTCTTTCCATCAGTGAAAGTCAACTCTCCATAATACTTTTGATTCATTTCTCAGTTTGTTAGAATATCTAAATCTAAGATACCAGCAAGAGAGGAAAAAGTCTTACTGTATCCAGTGGCTGAATCACGATCTTTCTCGTTGCCCCCCAAAAACATGTTAAGAGAGGTGAAGGGGACATGATACAACTAATAAAGAAAAGGACATAAAACAATTTGAGTTAACAACAGAGACAGTATGCTCTTCTTTTGTAATACAACCCCTGGCAAAAAGAATCACCTCACTTTGAGGATGTTTTATCCTTCCCATCACTTAAACAAATCAGTTATGACAAACAACCTTTGATTAATAGCTGAACATTAATGCTTCATGAAGCATACTTCAAGCAAATTATATTAAAATAGTTTTATTCCTACAACATTTTAATCCAGATCAAGTAGCGAGGAAAAAAAAATATGGAGGAATCACCTTATAATTTGCATTTCCAAAACAAATACTGGCACAAGTCTAAAAAGGCAAATTAGTCAGCACTAAAAAGGAAGAGTTTACTGCTTAACAGCTGCATAAGAAGCTGTTGGACTTGGCTACCTGAAATTAAACATGGCCCCAACAAGACATCTGTCAACTGAAACATTGGAAAGGGTTATAAAATTCCTTCAAGAAGAAAATCCAATACAGAGTGTGGCAAAAATATGTTGGTTGTACCCTGTCAAATATTTTTTAAAAAGTGGTGCAAGTAGAAACAAAATGAAAAGGTTATAAAAGGAAATCATACAAGTAGAGTAAATAAGACTATGAAGTGTCAGGATATAAAACAAAGAAATATGCCTTAAATAGAAATCACAACAAAAATGTGTCACAGAACTATAGGAAATATGTTGAATGAAATTGGATTTTGTTGAAGAGGCTAAATTAAAAATAGGCGCCAACACATACACAGGAGAAAACAAGATTACAGAAGCAATCATTTAGTGTGGATGATTGGAAAAAGTGGTATTCAGTTATGGATAATGAATTTGTATTAGCCAAGGAGATGCTGCTGGAATATTTGCCTGGTGCCATTCTTCTAAAACTTAATAAAGAACACAATCAAATCCCAGAAGTTGAATCTGTTCATCTGGACATAGATTTTGTTGGAGAAACGTTTCATCACTCATCTAAGTGACTTCTTCAGTCTCAGCAGTTGGAAAACTTCCCCAATCTTATATACAGCACCTTTGCATAACGACTGGTACCAGCACCATTGCATAACAATGGGACCGGTGATCAGGATTGCCAGGAATTGTACATTGGGGAAACCAAACAGCCACTGGCGAAATGGATGGCACAACATAGAAGAGCTACCTCATCAGGTCAGGACTCTGCGGTTTACACCCACCTACAGGCCAGTGGCCACTCTTTCAAGGATGAAGACGTGCAGATTGTTGATAGGGAGGAACGATGGTTTGAACGCGGAGTAAAAGAAGCCATTTTTATAAAAAGGGAACGTCCATCCCTGAACCGAGGAGGGGGCCTCAGAGAACACCTCTCACCATCTTACAACGGAGTCGTCGCAGCCCTTCCCCAATCCTGTGTGAATGGCACACGTGGCCATTGTCGTTAATGGCTATGTCAATCTGCATATTAAACTGATCACCGGTACCATTGTTATGTAATGGTGCTGGTACCAGTCGTTATGCAAATGTGCCGTATATAAGATTGGGGAAGTTTTCCAACTGCTGAGACTGAAGAAGTCACTTAGATGAGTGACGAAACGTTTCTCCAACAAAATCTATGTCCAGATGAACAGATTCAACTTCTGGGATTTTCTTACCTGGATCATTGAGCATGCATCAAAACACAATCAAATGTTAGAAGTGTAGAAGTTTAGAAGTAGAAGCATAGAAAAATCATCATTGAAGAAAAATTAACAAGTGCTTCTTTGCAATTTGTGTCTACAAAGCTTTAACAGAAAGACAACCATATATATTTTACTGACATACAACCATGACTAATTTGGATGATAAAAAGTGTCAGAATTTATGAATATCATGATGCTGGTCTTACACTCATGAAGGTGTCAAAGAGACAACACCAGGTGAAGTACCAGGAGAAGCTGAAGGTAGAACTCATGTTGTCCTTAGGGGTGTACCACACCATGATGTATGCTATCACTACCATTGGCATGGAATACACAAGCCTGTGAGAATGAAGTGAACACAGAAGCTAATCAAACCTAGTGGAAAATAACGCTGACCAAAGTGGCTAAGAGAAAAATTACACATGATCGTAAATGAACTATGAGTAAAATTTTATAGAACTTGGGTTGGGTATTGAGAACAAGTTACAAAATTCCAATTGAATTTCGATTGCACTTATCGGTTCCTTCATACCTAAACATTTGGTAAATTTTTCACCATTTTGGAATTGATAAGAAGCGGAATCCGTAAGCAGAATCAGAAAATGCAAACGATACCCAGCCCTAGTAGAACATCATCTTGTGCACACATCTTAAACTTGATATTGTATTGCGTTTTAGTACAGTTCCCTACTACAGCTAATGTGAACAGACATTTACAAATTGCCAGTGATGTTCAGCAGCTCCAGGAATCCTAATCACAGTTTGGACAGACTTATATGGCCAAACTTATTCAAACTGAATAGCCAACATCTTGGAGTACATCTGCAGCCTGTGTTCTCTGGGGATAGGCACTGGATACCCTCAAACTACATGAAAAAAAAAACTCAATATGTACAGTATCACATAAGAAATACATTAAATTGGGGCTCTTATCTGCCATGTCAATTCACTTTTTCTGGTCAAGCTTTCCACCGGCTGAACCACAGAAAGGTGGCAAAATGACAAATGTCTGTTGATTAAATCTAATGACAAAATCACTCTGTTACTTTTCAGCCTGAAGAAATGTCACACTGACACCATCAACTCTGTGATAGTGATTTCCAGACAACGTGCTAATACTCCAAACGTTTAGGCAGAAAGACACTACAAGATTTTCTTAGGTTCCGCTCATGACAAAATGGTCATGTCCTGGATCCAGTGCTGGGCCTTACCAGGGAATGAGCTTGCCAATGCGAGTGCGGCCACTCTTGCTGACTGCATAGCCCACCAGAGGGTCTGTGATGGCATCCCAAGCCCGACCAAGAAAAAGAATTAAAGATGCGAAGAAGGGCTTCATCTAAAACAAATAAACATACTCAGAGACTGTAAAAGAACACAACGTGCATATACACCATATGCAAGATTGGTAAAGTGCTGCTAAGTGCTGCTGAGTGCTGCTGACATATACAGTGGGGCAAAAAAGTATCTAGTCAGTCACTGATTGTGCGTGTTCTCCAACTTAGGAAGATGAAAGAGGTCTGTAATTTTCATCATTGGTACACTTCAACTATGAGAGACAAAATGAGAAAAAAAAATCCAGGAAATCACATTGTAGCATTTTTAAAGAATTTAACTTTAAATCATGGTGGAAAATAAGTATTTGGTCACCCACAAACAAGCAATATTTCTGGCTCTCACAGACCTGTAAACTTCTTCTTTAAGAGGCTCTTCTGTCCTCCACTCTCGTTACCTGTATTAATGTCACCCCTTTGGACCTCGTTTATCCTGTATAAAAGACATCTGTCCACACCCTCAAACAGTCAGACTCCAAACTCAACCATGGCCAAGACCAAAGAGCCTGTCGAAGGACACCAGAAAGAAAATTGTAAGACCTGCACCAGGCTGGGAAGAGTGAATCTACAATAGGCCAAAGCAGGTTGGTTGTGAATAAATCAAACTGTGGGAGCAATTGTAAGACATTCAAAAAGACCATTGATAATCTCCCTCGATCTGGGGCCCCACGCAAGATCTCCATCCCGTGGGGTCACAATGATCATGAGAACGGTGAGCAAAAATCCCAGAATACACTGGAGGGACCTGATGAATGACCTGCAGAGAGCTGGGGACCAAAGTAACAAAGGCTACCATCAGTCACACACTACGGCGAAAGGATCCTCTGATCCTGCAGTGCAAGGGAGCGTGTCCCCCCTACTTAAGCCATACATGTCCCGGCCCGTCTGAAGTTTTGCGGAGGGACTGGGGGAGAATATCATGTGGTCAGATTAAACTAAAATCAGAACTTTTTGGTAAAAACTCAACTTGCCATGTTTGGAGGAAGAAAGAATGCAGAGTTGCAGTGCACCAAACCTACTGTGAAAGCATGGGGGTGAAAACATCATGCTTAGGGGCTGTTTTTTCTGCAAAGGGGACAGGACGACTGATCCGTGTTAAGGGAAGAATGAAAGGGGGCCATTATCGTGAGATTTTTATTAGCCAAAAACCTCCGTCAATCAGGTGACAGCATTGAAGATGAACGTGGCTGGGTCTTCCAGCATGACAATGATCCCACCCAAACACACCGCTCGTAGCGCAACGAAGGAGTGTGGCTTCGTAAAAAAAGCATTTTCAAGGTCTGGAGTGGCCTAGCCAGGTCTCCAGACCTCAGCCCCATAGAAAAAATTTTGGATGGAGGGAGGTTGAAAGTTCTTGTGCCCCCAAAACATCACTGCTCTAGAGGAGATCTGCATGGAGGAATGGGCCAAATACCAAGCTACAGTGTGTGGCAAACCTGGTGAGGACTTACAGGAAACGTTTGACCTCTGTCAATTGTCAACAAAGGTTATGTTACAAAGTACTGAGTTGAAACAAATTTATTGACCAAATACGTAATTTTCCACCATAACTTACAACTTAAATTCTTTCAAAAAATTCTACAATGTGATTTCCTGGGATTTTTTTCTCATTTTGTCTCTTAGTAGAAGTGTACCTATGATGAAAAATTGCAGACTCTCTCGTCTTTCTAAGTTGGAAAACTTGCACCATCAGTGGCCTGACTAAATACTTTTTTTGCCCCACTGTACTTGAAAATGAAACCTGAGTTTGGGCATTTGGCAGAGCCTGATTTCTGTCTGGGGCTCACCTGCTGAGGCTGCTAACAGCGACCCATGCCTGCCCCATGAATGAACTCCTTGCACTGTTTACTTTGCACTCTTTACTTTACTGTTTGAAACCCCAGGGCACAACTGTGCTTATACCACTATAAGGAGTCTTTATGTAAACAACTGCCAGCGATTTGGAGTATCAGCATACACCAGTTCAGTCAACATAAAATCATTTGCACATAACAAATAATAACAAAATGCTGAGTGATCTGGATATAACAGGGATATTAAGCTGTGGTATAAATTAGATGGTAAATGAACAGTCAATATTCTCAGAGCCGATAACTGGATTTGGGACAATATACCGGCAAGGAGAACCTGAGGTGAGTTTTCCAAAAACTTTCGTAATACGAAGTACCTCATTAACCTCATCTGGAAGAACATTCTTGCATTTAAGGGTGTTTCCCTGAAACCATTTTCGTAGAACTAATGTAATAATTAAACCCTCATTCATAACTTTTAAGAGTATTTCTAACCCATTCGTAACTCACCAGTATTCTTAACTTGAATGTCAGAATCAGTTTCTACCTCAAAAACATTGAGGCCACTAATTTTCTAAAAAATAAAATAAAAATAAAATTAAAAAATTAAAAAACCTGATATTCTGGTTCTATGCATGGCAACAGCACATTTAACTATATAAAAACACAAGTTCATTATAATGAGTATAATTTTGAATTACATCCCGTGTACACTACATCCAATCTGTAAATTTTTTTGTGTTTGGGCTACAAAGAATCCTACATCAGACAATCACACATGATCTTGAACAACATGCGAACTGAAGGTATTTCCTGTTTTTTCGTTATCTACGTTGATCAGATTTCTAGGAACCTTCAAGCCGTCATCCGTTACTTCCTGTGACTCATACATGCAACCCCCCACACATGCACCCTTTTTTAAGACAACGCATGCATATTTCAGTTATTAGAACTTCCCTGTATGAAATTAGACATGTAACATCACAGTGTATCGCCCTGGTCAGATGAATCCAGATTTTGTTGCAACCATGTTGATGGGAGCGTCAGAGGATTGACCCACGCAGTAATGAAATCAAACTGTTGTTCATAATCTGTCGGTCGTTGCATTTTTGGTTTCCGTTACTTTTCCCCTTCGTTATAAAAATGCATTATGAACCCTTTAGGGAAATGCTGTATTTCTGCATAAATGACCCTAAACATTCATACGATTTTTCACCACAAGTCCTAAAAGTAAATAAAGGAGAACCCGTTAAAAACCCCAAATGAGACAAAAATATTATACTTGGTCATTTATTGATTGTGTAGGAAAAATGACCATATTACAAGTAGTGAGTGGCAAAAGTATGTGAACCTTTGCTTTCAGTATTGTTGTGACCCAAACCTTAACATTATTCTTCTTTAACCATTCTTTTTTTTGTATAGAACGACTGTGTTTGCTAGGGTCGTTGTCTTGCTACATGACTCACATTCTCTTGACATTCAGTGCATGACAGAGTCCTGACATTTTCTTTAAGAATTCGCTGATATAATTCAGGAAATTCATTGTTCCATCAATGATGGCAAGCTGGTCCTGGCAGATGCAGCCAAAACAGGCCCAAACCAGGAGACCACCAACACCATGTTTCACAGATGGGATAAGGTTCTTCTGCTGGAAGCAGCTCTTTAATTCTCCAAAACAAAAGGCTTTTTTTTAAAACTGTCGGTCCAAGTGCATTTTTGGTTTCCGTACTTGTCCCCTTTCGTCGTAAAAATGCATTACTGAAAAACCCTTTGAGAATAGATTTCTGTATTTCTGCATAAATGACCTAAAACATCATCAGATTTTCACACAAGTCCTAAAAGTAAATAAAGAGAAACCAGTTAAACAAATGAGACAAACAATATTATACTTGGTCATTTATGTATTGAGGAAAATGATCCAATAGTACATATTAGGTGGAGTGGCAAAAGTATGTGAACCCTCTCTGATTAGCAATTAATTTGAAGGTGAAATTAAAGTCAGGTGTTTGCAAACCATGGGATGACAATCAGGTGTGAGTGGGAACTCCATTTTATTATTTAAAGAACAGGGATCTATCAAAGTCGGGGTTCTTCACAAAACAATGTATGTGGAAGTGTATCATGGCAAGAACAAAAGGAGATTTCTGAGAAGCTTAGAAAGAGTTGTTGATGCTCATTCGTCTGGAAAGGTTACAAAACCATCTCTAAAGAGTTTGGACACCACCAATCCACAGTCAGACAGATTGTGTACAAAATGGAGGGAAATTCCAAGACCACTGTTACCCTCCCCAGGAGTGGTCGACCAACAAAGATCACTCAAGAGCAAGGCGTGTAATAATTGGCAAGGTCACAAAGGACCGGAGGGTAACTTCTAAGCAAACTGAAGATGCCTCTCTCACACTAGCTAATGTCCATGAGTCCAACCATCAGAAGAACACTGAATAACAATGGTGTGCATGGCAGGGTTGCAAGGAGAAAGCAACTGGCTCTTCAAAAGAACAATTGCTGCTCATCTGCAGTTTTGCTAAGCCTAAAGATCACGTGGGCAAGAACAGAAGGCTATTGGAAGAATGTTTTTGTGGACAGAATGAGACCAAAATAGAACTTTTGGTTTAAAAGAAAAGCTAATGTTTGTGAAGAAAGGAAAAACACTGCATTCCAGCATAAGAACCTTATCCCATCTTTGAACATGGTGGTGGCAGTATCATGGTTTGGGCCTGTTTTTTGCCTGCATCTGGGCCAGGGACAGCTTGCCATCATTGATGGGACAATGAATTCTGAATCATATCAGTGAATTCTAAAGGAAAATGTCAGGACATCTGTCTATGAACTGAATCTCAAAGAAAGGTGGGTCATGGCAGCAAGACAACGGACAATAAGCACACAAGTCGTTCTATTCTACCAAGGAATGGAATAAAAAAATAATAAAGTTAATAATTTTTTGGAATGGCCAAGACAAAGTCCTGACCTTAATCCAATCCAAATATTGTGGGAAAACCTGAAGCGAGCAGTTAATGTGAGGAAACCCACCAACAACATCCCCGAGCGGAAGCTATTCTGTATGGAGGAATGGGCTAAAATTCCTCCAAGCCGGTGTGCAGGACTGATCAACAGTTAAAGGAAACATTTAGTAGCAGTTATTGCTGCACAGGGGGGGTCACACCAGATACTGAAAGCAAAGGTTCACATACTTTTGCCACTCACTAATATGTAATATTGGATCATTTTCCTCAATACACAAATTACCAAGTATAATATTTTTTCTCATTTGTTTAACTGGGTTCTCTTTATCTACTTTTAGGACTTGTGTGAAAATCTGATGTTTTAGGTCATATTTATGCAGAAACATAGAAAATTCCAAAGGGCTCACAAACTTTCAAGCACCACTGAAGGTCTTTAGGAAAATATTCTGAGTTTTTGCTTCAGTGAATTTGATCAAGTATGTGTGTGGGTGGCTCACAAAGTAGCAGCAGACCAAAAAAATTGCAGAAGCTTCTTTTGAAACTCTTAACCACAAAATTTAAACACTTTACAGTAACACATGAAATCCATTACACTGCGCACACACACAGTTTAATTTGATTCTCACACATAATGAGGAGATAAAGTGGCATATTGTGGCCACCAAGTCTCCAAGAGTACTACCAGATTCTACCTCAGTTATTTGGAAAACCTGCCAGGAAAAGCCTTTCCAGTCATCTATCCACAAATGCAAGTACGTGGTGTTTCCTAAACGCTTTGACCGAAACCATGTTCAATGATAAGATCAAGGTAGGCGTGGCATAAAAATAATGACTGCACTGAATATAACCTGTTATGTATTGTGGAGGGTCTGTGATCTGTGGCCATTTTTCCTCCAAAGGCCCTGGGAACCTTCTTAGGGTACATGGTATGGACTCTAATCAAAATCTGTCTGCATCTACCAAAAAAGCATCTACTAAAAACTAACAATGGATTATCACTGATCCAAAACGCAAGTCCAGATCAACACAAATATGGCTTACCAAACACAAAAACAGGCTTCTGTCATGGCCATCTCAACCACCTCATCTAAAAACGCCATAGGAAACCCAACTCTTGCACTGTTCACACGGTACTACTGCTATTTAACCAATTTATAAACCACTATATACCACGATGATGGGTCTTTATGCCAACAGTCTGAGTTGTATTTGAGTACATGTTCATGTCGGCACATTGGCAGTTCACAAAGTAGCAGCATACTAGTTGCACATTGTAGAGGTTTACAAAAAATTTGAGGAAGTTTCTTTTCTTGGTCACAGATGAACTCTAACCACAAAAATGTTTACAGTAAGAAATGAGATCCATTACACTACACACACACACACACAAACATATCACCATCTGACCTGCACAACATCTAGTAGGAATATCTGCATATAAAAGCTCTTGACGCTGCCCGTCATCGGATAAGGTATCCCTCCAATGGCATAGCACAGTTTCCTTGATAGTGGAATTCCTGGACCATTCTGCAAAACCAAAAACACGTGTAAATACTTCATGCTCACCCATACTCATATATAGTGCAATATCACCTTATATATATATAATTTATATATACATGTACATACACACACACACACACACACCTTAGATTTCATCTATATACACATATACATACATACATACATACATACATATATGTGTGTATATAGATGAAATCCAAGGTGTGTGTGGATGGCATGGATGCTAGTCCACTGCAGGGTTCCAATACCATGCCACCCGACCTTCATGTTGCAAAACAGCTGGCTTACACCCAGGGCAAAAGGGCTCCTGAGACCAGGGGTTGTATTCTTAAAGATTCTTGGTGCCAACAGTGGCTCCTACTGACGAAATTCCAAGAAAAATCTTAGAATTGTTGCCATTTCGCTCTTAAATTTAGGAGTAGACCCTAGTGAAGATAAAAGTTATAAAGCATCTTAACCCCTAAAAAAGCTCCAAAGGTGAAAATCTGTTAGGAGTAGGAAGGAGGACTTTTAGGAGGCTTAGAAGTTCTCTTAAGCAGAGGAGAAAATGGCGGAAAGACGACGAGGCAGCAGAACGTTCTCACAGAATAACTGAGACATATAAATGAGATATTCAAATGCTACCGCTTGGATGGTGCAGGAATAATGTTTGTGGTTGATCTTATTAGAGATTCGCACACATCTCCTACCTAGCTACTCCTATGTAATAATTAAGAGTGCGTTTCTCTCTTAGAGTGAAAAACGCACTCTTAACTATTAAATACTGTATAGCCTACTACACAGTAAGCCTTTCAAATGACCGGCATAGGCTGTTTCTGAGTATTTTAGGCAAATCACACATGGTTGTTTACGCTTTAGTTTATTGACTGTATATTTACCATGCTGGTAATTTATGTAGCCTACTTAATCTATGGGATAGCCTATGAACTGGAGAAAATACTTTTCAGCTATGAATGCTGCCGTGTCTAATCTGTTTAACTGTTGGGGTTGGTTCATATTTACTATTCGAGTGTAACACCATTGTTGCGCTGGGTAGGAGATATGTGTGAATCTCTAGTAAGATCAACCACAAACATTATTCCTGCACCATCCAATCGGTAGCATTTGAATATCTCATTTATATATCTCAGTTATTCTGTGAGAACGTTCTGCTGCCTCGTCGTCTTTCCGCCTTTCGTGCTTCTGAATCACTTTTAAAGTAAAACTGTTTAAGCTAACTGTTTAAGCCAAGTTAGGAGCTCTCGAAGAGGATTGTTAGAATCTTTATTGATTTGGCCCCTGATGTTTTTATAATATAGGTTTACGTTTGTTTGTCAGAAATGTGAAATAAAAAAAATATAAATGTAAATGTGTGTCCTACGGTTTCGTAATAGAATTATGCAAAAAGTAGACAGAGTGCAAAGTCTTAGGCAAAATAGGTAAAGTGCAAATGCCTTCAGAAATAATGACATGAAAAGTAAATACACATTACAAACAATTACAGTGGTGCTTGAAAGTCTGTGAATCCTTTAGAATTTTCTATATTTCTGCATAAATATGACCTAAAACATCATCAGATTTTCACACAAGTCCTAAAAGTAGATAAAGAGAACTCAGTTAAACAAATGAGACAAACTTGAATTGAAAAAAATGATCCAATGTTATATACTAGTGAGTGGCAAAAGTATGTGAATTTAGAAGTTAATTTGAAGTTGTCGTTCTACCAAAGAATGGATAAAAAAGAATAAAGTTAATGTTTTGGTATGGCCAAGTCAAAGTCCTGACCTTAATCCACTCAAAATGTTGTGGAAGGACCTGAAGCGAGCAGCTAATGTGAGGAAACCCACCAACATCCCAGAGTTGAAGCTGTTCTGTACGGAGGAATGGGCTACAATTCCTCCAAGCCGGTGTGCAGGACTGATCAACAGTTACAGAAACGTTTAGTTGCAGTTATTGCTGCACAGGGGGGTCACACCAGATACTGAAAGCAAAGGTTCACATACTTTTTGCCACTCAAATAATATGTAATATTGGATCATTTTCCTCAAAAAAATAAATGACCAAGTGTAATATTTTTGTCTCATTTGTTTAACTGGGTTCTCTTTATCTACCTTTAGGGCTTGTGTGAAAATCTGATGATGTTTTAGATCATATTTATGCAGAAATATAGAAAATTCTAGAGTTCACAAACTTTCAAGCACCACTGCATGTTGTAAAGAATAACTAATTTAAATTTAAAAAGTACCAAAAAACCCAACATTTAAAAGCATCCATTGCCTTTCTACCTGATAGTCATCTTTTTTGCTCATGTTTTAGAAGGGTTTTTTTTTTTAAAGCATGAAGAAGAAACTGACAGTTGTTCTCTGTGACTTAGGGGCTATGGCACACATTCCCCAGAGAACACGAGGTGCAGGCAGAAGCATGCCTTATAGAGAACACCAGTCCAAAACAGTGCTGCGTAATTGTCACTGTTGCAGCGTGGGAGTGAACTTCCTGACCAGCCTCCCTCCCTCATTCAGACAAATGTCAGTTGTGTCTGCAAGTGACACCAAACCACCAGGAATCAAACCAGCTTGATGGGCTAGCATGTTAGACCACTGCTCCCCCGAGAGCCTCCATGTAACAAGTGTTAGATTTGTTGAATCATGCGCTGCACTTTGTAAATACAAGGGAAGTAAATAAACTTCAATAAATATTTGCTTTCAACCCATCTCCCTTTGTACTGATATACTAATACAGAACACAATATCTAGGAGAAAGATTGTATAGAAAACTTAGGGTACCTTTTATACTGTAAATACACATGTACTTCTATTCAGTCAAAGTAAAACTGATCTCGCAAAGCCAGTTGGTGCAGGCTAGAGGTGGGCAATATGACGACATTTTATTGTATTGTGATAAATTATGTTATCGTGATAGACAATATGCTTCTCTGAGCATATCAAGGATATTGTCAGTGCTTAAAGAACACTGACCAACTGCATTTCACTATAAAGAGTGTGATAAGTCCTCTTTAACTGGATGAAGTGCAGCATATTTTGAATAAACATTGCTTTACTAAGTATGACATATTATTTAACTAGTAGTTTGTAAGAATCTGTCGCTACTGGTGCATTTTGTCTGCCATCACGTCTATTATGATACATATCTTGTATTGTGAAAATGTCTTTAAATATTGTGATATAATATTTTTAGATCAGATCAGATTATAGGTCGTATTAAAACTAACTTAAGTGTCATTAATCAAAAATATTTACATTTAATCATAGCAGACAGCCTTATCTAGTGTCACTTACAACTGATACAAGCAATTGTGGGTTAAGGGCATTGTTCAAGGACCCAACAGTGGCAGGCTGGAAGAAGTGGGATTTGAACCCTGTACCTTAAATGCTAGGCCACTATAGTCCTCCAAATAGTACAAACATTTAAACACACACAGAGTACATTTAAGTAATGCGTGTAAATTTACCAGATGCACTTATCCAGAGCAACTTAGAACTGATACAATCCAAGCAATTGTGGGTTATTGTCTTGCTGAAGGATGGATTGGTCGATGAGTGAGATATATATATATATATATATATATATATATATATATATAATCTCAGCTAATATATATATACACACACACACACACACACACACACACACATTCACACACACATGCATTTAAAGAGATCCAAAAAAGGATTCCAGGTAGGTAATTGCAGTGTACTGTAGTAAGAGATGTACAAATGACTAATAAAAATTGTAGAGAAGAAACAAAAATTCCAGAGGAACAAGGCTTTTCGAAATCACTTGGATATTCAGAAGCACTTTGAAGATGCACAGCAGTTTAAGGACCTCTGTCCGAAACCCCGGTTCCTCTGGAAATTGTGTGTACTTCTCTACTCTCTCTCTCTCTAGCTATAGACTTTTTTAAAAAGGCATTTCTGATGACAAAACAGAGGCGTTACATTTAAGATTATATTAAGATTCAGGATAGTATAAAGGTTTTAAACAACTCTAAGGACTTTTAAAGACGACAACAATTACCTGCTGGTCGGATTTAGGTTCCTCGGCACACATGCCGTCCTCGGGCTGTGTATCAGCAACGCGAAGCATCTTCACTTCTCAGCTAATAAATGTGTCACTTTTGACAAAACCACCGAACTTTTATAGTGAGAGGCGTGGCATCTTCCTAACATTCAGGTGTATTGGATTCCATAACTTTGTACAAAGTAAAATAATTTCGAGAAATAACCGAAAGCTGTAGCCTATGCAGCGCGGATGAGTCGACTCGGTAATGTAATGAAATAATACGGCGCAACTCGCGAGCAACAAATCATTTGAATCAATCTTTGATAAGAGTAGGCTACAGAGTGTGCCGAGTCAGGAATCGTTCATTTTTGCAAGATAGCGCCAATGTCAAAGATTCAATTTAAAGATTCGGTTGGTTTGGTTTCGATACATATGCACACATATAGGACTGAAATACAATGAATTGAATTACAACTCTGCTACCCCAAGAAAAACTGCGCCAAAATCCTTAGGTATTTTGTATATTTTAATAATTTTCAATCCCAATGTCACTTACTTAAGTGTCAAATCACCCCTTACTTACACGCTTAAAAACGTAACCACTATTTAAGAAACAAAAATAATAAAAAATTACATTACATAATATATTATAAGTATACACAAGTATAAAAAAGTCTTTTATTTCTTGAAGAATTTCAACGCAGATTTTGAGGTAAGTTTTTTTTTTTTATCATTTTGCTACATCAACTCTATTTTCAGTTTCTTCACTGACTCAAACTAAAACACTGGCGTCCAGGTGTTGTTGATATTCAGTAGAATTGATTCTTATCTGTAAAGAAAAACCCAATTCCAATTCCACTGCAACACCAACCCCCAATGTACCCATTATGATTATAGCCAAAAGTATTTTAAAGCTAATAATAATAATAATAATAATAATAATAATAAAAAACATTTGATATCAGACTGGTTAACTAACTGTATATTCAGGTGTATCTACTGTAACATGTTTTCAATTAGAAAATTAACAATACATATTATTTGACCTTGAGCAGTTAGACTGTAAATATAAATAAGATATAACTGAACTTTTGCTTACTAAACTTAGAGGTGTACAGGTTTGTTGGTGGTGTGCTTATCTCAACAGTGCATTTGCCAAAAAACACAAAAACCTCTCTTATTCACTGCAATTGCTGCACTACATTTATGTGCATTGTCAAGAATAAAATCAAATATGTATATCTTTTGGGATAAAGGGAATTGTTTTTAAAATAAACAAGGTAAGTGCTTTAACCTTGTATCCGAGCTTTATTCTAAACATAATTTTGAGGGATGTGATGTTTGTTTCTGTCACTACTGCATTCTGCAGCACAGAGATACACCATATAAATAGGATAGCATAGTTTACAGATAACAGACTGTGTATATTTTAAAAGCAATAAACTTTTTAGATTCAATTTGCCTAAATGTCAGTGGGATGTCGACTTAAGGGATGTCGACAGCTGGGACCATGTAAACATCTAAATATATCCCTCAAATGTAGTCAAAACCCCAGAGGCACTCAGTTGAAAACAGCCTTGTGAACATTTTTAATACACAGGTGCACCCCTGAAGGCAGCTGTTAAGTGTAATCCTCCATCTTTACATGTATGTAGATGCTTAAATGTCAGTGGTGAGGTCGTCCTTTCAAAGTGAGAATAATGAGTGATAGATTTAGAGTAAGCACACAATTTGGGCAATTTTGGTGAAAGGATGCATTTCCTGAAGTGAGTCCCATCTGTATATTTCAGCTGGGCTGGGCATCTCACATGCACAATTAGCCATATCTGATGGAGAAGAGGCCAAGCATTGGATTATCCACCAGTGCTCCAAAAGCAACCCTTGCCAAATTATTATGAAAAACACATGAATTTACTGTAAGCAATACTGTTCTTAAATCTAATATGTATGGTTGCCAAAAAAAGCATACCATAATGTGTTAAATATTGTCACCATACTTTTATAGTGGAATTCTGGCAACCACAGCTGCCAGTATTGTACGGTAAATTTTTACAGATTTTTTTTACAATGTGGTCACAGTGTTGTTGTGCAACGTTGTGGTACCTTCTGGCAACTGCATACATGGAAACATCTGCATAGACAAGCATTTGCAGTAGAATGGGTCATACTGAAAAGGTCATTTTTCCCATCAAACTAGCTTAGTAATACATTGTCTGGAGTGCTGAACCACACTTCACCAGCTGGCAGCCTAACAGGCAAATCTAGGTGTGATGGCTGCCAGGAGACTACTACTTGCCCAAATGCAAACTGTAACGTTTGGTGGAAGAGGAAACATTTTTATAGTTGGGCTAGACCTGATAGAACTGACCTGATAGACTTGATGGAACTTTGTATGAAACACCATCCAACTATAGGCTTAAGTTTTAAAATTACAGTGGCTTGCAAAAGTATTCATACCCCTTTCTATATTTTGTCACATTACAACCACAAACATAAATATATTTCATTGGAATTTAATGTGAAAGACCAACACAACGTGGTATACAATTGTGAAGTGGAAAGAAAATTATACATGATTCAAAACATTTTTTACAAATAAAAAACTGAAAAGTGCGGTGTGCAAAACTATTCAGCCCCATTTTCTCTGAGTGCAACCAATTGCATTCAAAAGTTGCCTGATGACTGCTAAAGACTAAAAAGAGTCCACCTGTGTGCAATCTAATCTCAATACAAATACAGCTGCTCTGTGACGGCCTCAGAGGTTGGTTAAGAGAATATTGGGGAGTAAACAGCATCATGAAGTCCAAAGAATACACCAGACAGTTCAGGAATAAGGTTGTGGAGAAGTTTAAAGCAGGCTTAGGCTATAAAAAGCTTTGAACATCTCACGGAGCACTGTTCAATCCATTATCCGGAAATGGAAAGAGTATGGCACAACTGTAAACCTAGACAAGGCAGTCCACCTAAACTTACAGGCCGAACAAGGAGAGCACTGATCAAAAATGCAGCCAAGAGGCCCATGGTGACTCTGGACGAAATTTAGAGATCCACAGCTCAGGTGCGGGGAATCTGTCCACAGGACAACTATTAGTCGTGCACTGCACAAATGTGGTCTTTATGAAAGAGTGGCAAGAAGAAAGCCATTGTTAAAAGAAAACCATAAAAAGTCCTGTTTGCAGTTTGCCAGAAGCCATGTTGGGGACACAGCAAACATGTGGAACAAGGTTCTTTGGTCAGATGCGCCCAAAATTGAACTGTTTGGCCAAAATGCAAAACGCTATGTGTGGCGGAGAATTAACACTGCACATCACTCTGAACACACCATCTCCACTGTCAAATATGGTGGTGGCAGCATCATGCTCTGGGGCTGCTTCTCTTCAGCAGGGACAGGGAAGTTGGTCAGAGTTGTACAGGGCAATCTTGGAAGAAAACCTGTTGGAGTCTGCAAAAGACTTGAAACTGGGGCGGAGGTTCACCTTCCAGCAGGACAACGACCCTAAACATAAAGCCAAGGCTACAATTGAATGGTTTAAAACTAAATATATTCATGTGTTAGAATGGCCCAGTCAAAGTCCAGACCTAAACCCAATCGAGAATTTGTGGCAAGATCTGAAAACTGCTGTTCACGAACTCTCTCCATCTAATCTGACTGAGCTTGAGCAGTTTTGCACAGAAGAATGGGCAAAAATTTCAGTCACTAGATGTGCAAAGCTGGTGGAGACATACCCTAAAAGACTTGCAGCTATAATTGCAAAAGGTGGTTCCACAAAGTATTGACTCAGGGGGGCTGAATACTTTTGCACACTGCACTTTTCAGTTTTTTATTTGTAAAAATTATTTTGAATCATGTATAATTTTCTTTCCACTTCACAATTGTATACCACTTTGTGTTGGTCTTTCACATTAAATTCCAATGACATATATTTATGTTTGTGGTTGTAATGTGACAAAATATAGAAAAGTTCAAGTGGTATGAATACTTTTGCAAGCCACTGTAGCTAACAATAATGCAAGTTCACACTAGGTTTGCAACATGAAGGTTGGGTGGTGCAGTTACACACTGGACCTCCTACTGACTCATGTTGTGGTGTAGGATCACACTGCAGTGACAACTACAACATCAGCAACGTTAACTGTGCAAAAGGAAAGTCTGGTAATCTACTTCTGACATTTGTCACGACAACTCTGCGAAAAGTAACTACGCATAAAGCCGCCATACGTCAACACTGACTCGATCTCACTGGATTTGAACATAACCTTTGGTCTTGTAAACTATAAAGTGATAAGACTATGGTAACTTGCAGCTTAAGTCTAAAGGGGAGCCCCACATGTAGCTAATCTAATTACACATTATAAGTGTATATTTTCAAGCAAGTTTATAGTACTGAACTTTCTAAACCAGCACAAGAGAATTTAAATTGTGCTTGTTGGAGGAAACATCAATTTGGTTGTTTCTGAAGTTCATTTCTTAAACTGGCACTAACACATGGGATACATGTGTTATATGGCCTAAAGTATGTAGACACCACTTCTAATTAGTGTGAACCAGGTAAATGGGGGCATTTGCATGGTGGACTTTCTGCTGACATGTCTATCTTTTTAGGGCATTTACACATACTGACATGGAATCTCCAAAGACAAACCATGGCATTAGAATGGGTTGTATTGAACACCTCAGTGACACTTTCATAGGTGTTCACCTCCACAACTTGTCAGGGACAGTGGTAGCCTAGCGGGTAAGATACTGGACTATGGACCAAAAGGTCCAGGGTTCAAATCCCACCTCTGCCAAGCTGCCACTGTTGGCTCCTTGAGGGAGGCCCTTAACCCACAATTGCTCGGATTGTAAGACTGCACCAATTGTAAGTCGCTCTGGATAAGGGCGTCTGCTAAATGCTGTAAATGTAAATGTCACTTCATCAACTTTCACCACTTCTAATTAGTGACCTCTGTTATTTCAGCCATACCCATTTCTAATAGTATTGTTTTTTTTTTTAGTTGACTGATACTTGAATTCTGTATAACCAGATGTTTAGCCCTGTAATTGTTATTGTGTTATTGTGATTGTTTAAGACATTGTTTGATTATTAGGAAAACAAAGATATGTGAATGATCTGAAGAGAAATCTTCAGGTTTCTATGTACGAGATTTCAAAGATGATTATTGACATGTTTCATTGTGACTGATAGTCTATTACCTTTAAGTAAAGCTGTAGTGAGAATGTTTTTAGTAAAAATGCAATGAAGATACTGGAGATACCAAGTGATGTACAAGAGTTCATGAAGGGAGGTTAAGGGCTTATCATGGCCTCATTCTGGAAGGAGAGAGGTAAATCCCAGAATGATTAGGCACCTGGCCCAGAGTTGGAAACAATCGTTTGGAAATTGTTTTTTTTTTCTTTCAGATTTACAGATAATAGTAAAGGATAAAAAATAGAATAGAAGACCCACTTCTTCAGATGCCCTCGAGACCATCTCAGATTTGTTGGCTTCGCTAATTATTGTTTATTTTAAATTATTTTTTAAACAGAATTTCCACGACATAAGCATGTGTGAGAGTTCAAAATGAATGAATATTAATGCTGTTTAATGCCGTGAGCAACTTCAGTACCAGTATTTCTGGGTGGAAATACCTGAAACCACCAGAAGGGGGGAGTAGCAAACTTTCTGCTCGAGTCTCCCTTTTTAGATTACAGTACTAGTGAAAAATGATTATTGTCGCTGTAGTTACGTAACAGCCATTTCAGCAAAAAAAGGATAAGGAAAAGCTACACCGTTCACATTATGGGTAGTAGTGTGAGCTCGTGATTTATGTGTGGAAAACAGTAAAAGAAAAAAGCGTTGAATGTATAAGCTGTAGGCTAATTTAAAGATTCATCTGCAAAAATTGAATGTGTTACTAAATGCATAGTACCAGATAAAAATACTATTATAAATGTCTCGATCAGCATTCATTGCCGTTCAGGGACTGGTTTATGGTTGACTCGGATGTTTTTTCTATTCAGTGTGTATTGGAACCAGGTAAACGGAGCCATTTGCATGGTGAACTTGCTGCTGACATGTCTCTTTTTAGGGCATTTACACATACTGACATGGAATCTCCAAAGACAAACCATGGCATTAGAATGGGATGTACTGAACACCTCAGTGACACTTTCATAGATGTTATCTTCCACAACTTGTCACTTCATCAACTTTCTGTTCTGCCCTCCTAAAACAGAGAGAGAACTTGTCTGGCTCGCACATATTTATGACCTGAACTCTAACAGAGACCTTTGAGTTGGATTGGAATGTCAGTAGTGAGCCAGGGCTTATTGTCCAACAACATTGCCTGACGTCAGAGTCATGTTTCAAAATTTAGTGATAAGCCTTCTCAGAATAGTGAAGACTGTTCTCTTCACTGTTAATGATTCTGTTGCCTTATATTTTGTCCACTTGATTGTGTAGTGCATATTTAATGGGAAAACTGTTTTTTTAGGATCAAATAGGAGTAAGCCAAAAATAATCAATGTTAATGCTTAAGTTCAACTAAAAATTCTGTCATTAGCACACATTTTATCGATATATATATATATATATATATATATATATATATATATATATATATATAACATCAGATTTTCAAATAAGTCCTTAAAGTAGATAAAGAGAACCCAGTCAAACAAAAGAGACAAAAATATTTTACTTGGTCATTTACTTATTGTGGAAAATGACATACTTATTAGTGAGTGGCAAAATTATGTGAACCTCTAGAATTAGCAGTTAAGTTGAAGGTGAAATTAGAGTCAGGTGTTTTCAATCAGTGTGAGACAATCAGGTGTGAGTGGGAACCCTGTTTTATTTAAAGAACAGGGATCTATCAAAGTCTGCTCTTCACAACACGTGTTTGTGGAAGTGTATCGTGACATGAACAAATTAGATTGCTGAGGACCTCAGAAAAAGAGTTGCTGATGCTCATCAGGCTGGAAAAGGTTACAAAACCATCTCTAAAGAGTTTGGACTCCATCAATCCACAGTCAGACAGATTGGTCTTGAATTTCTTCCAATTGTACACATTGTTACCCTCCCCAGGAGTGGTCGACCAACGAAGATCACTCCAAGAGCAAGATGTGTAATAGTTGGTGAGGTCACAACACAAAGGACCCCAGGGTAACTTCTAAGCAAGAATGTTTTGTGGATGGATGAGACCAAAATAGAACTTTATGGTTTAAAAGAAAAGCGTTATGTTTGGAAAAAGGAAAACACTGCATTCCAGCATAAGAACCTTATCCCATCTGTGAAACATGGTGGTGGTAGTGTCATGGTTTGGGCCTGTTTTGCTGCATCTGGGCCAGGACGGCTTGCCATCATTGAGGGAATAAAGAATTCTGAATTATATCAGATAATTCTAAATGAAAATGTCAGGACAAGTCTTTCTACCAAAGAATGGTTAAAGAAGAATAAAGTTCATGTTTTGGAATGGCCAAGTCAAAGTCCTGACCTTAATCCAATCTAAATGTTGTGGAAGGACCTAAAGCGAGCAGTTAATGTGAGGAAACCCACCAGCATCCCAGAATTGAAGCTGTTCTGTACGGAGAAATGGGCTAAAATTCCTCCAAGCCGGTGTGCAGGACTGATCAACAGTTACAGGAAACGTTTAGTTGCAGATACTGCTGCACAGGGGGGTCACACCAGATACTGAAAGCAAAGGTTCACATATATATATATATAAACTGTACTAAATGCACATTTATATACACAACTAAAGTGACAGTAGCTGTTACAGTAGAATGTCAATTAAAAACTGAAAGAAGCAGCTCAGATAATTGCACCTCTGGTTTGTTGTATCTCAGAATTATTGCACGAGAACTATATAATTATCTTCCTCTCACAGACAGAACATTGTGTCAACCCTTGAGGGAGGAGGTATAGAGTTGATGGCCACAGGTAGGAATTACCTTCTGTGGTGCATTTTGGTGAGATGAGCCTCGTGCTGAATGTGCTCCTGTGTCTCATCACCTCATTGTAAAGTGGGTGGTTTCCATTGTCCATAATGGCCTGCAGCTTAGACAGCATCCTCCTCTCAGACACAACCGTCAGCGAGTCCAGCTCCACTCCCACAACGTCACCGGCTTTGCTGATCAGTTTGTTGATTCTGTTGGCGTCTGTCACCCTCAGCCTGCTGCCCAAGCATGCAACAGCATAGAGAATAGCACTCGCCACCACCGACTCATAAAAGATCATGAGCATAGTCGGACAGATGTTGAAGGACCTCAGGCGTCTCAGAAAATAGAGCTGACTTTGGCCCTTCCTATAGAGGGCGTCAGTGTTCTTAGTCCAGTCCAACTTGTTGTCAATGTGCACACCCAGGTATTTATAGTTCTCCAGTGTCCACACTGACCCCCTTGATGGACACAGGGGTCACCGGTGTCTTGTCTTTCCTAAGATCTACCAAGGTTTGTGGCCTGACCCAGGAACTGCTTGCTCCCCCCGTGTCTGTGTAGGTTTCTTCCTGGTATCATAATTTTCGTCCACATTCTAAAGACATCCCAGGTTTTAGCAAAGTTTTCTCATGTCACCCCAATGCTGCGTTCACTTCACTGGCACCCTGTGGCTTCACACATCAGATTTATAACTCTGACGTTCACCTACAAAGCCATATATGGATAAACCCCTTCTTACCTAAAGGCCCTAATCAAAATAGGCACTTAATTCCCTTCAGGAAACAAGCTTGGTCCGACCCACCACTCAAGATCAAATGTAAACAAGCATGATGACTCTCTTCTGTACTGGAACCTTGAGGGTTAATGATCTTCCATTGGAAGTTTGAATGGCTGAGTCTCTTGCAGTCTTCAACATACTAGCCGTGTCTGTTGGAGGGAAGGCTGAACAGAGTGCTCATCCCACGAGCGTGTACGGAAAGTGATTGGATACTAAAGATAATACCACAGTACTGACTAATAATAATAATCGGGATTGCATTGGCGATATGTTCCGGGTAGATGGCGACATTTACTGTCAATTTAAACCGATCTGGCACGTGGGCCTTTACAAAACTGAAAGTATAACCGAATGTAAGACATGTGGAAAGGTCACGCGTTGAGTTTAACACCCTCAGTTAATCCCAAAAATAAATGTAATTCCTTGTTTTTATTTGTGGGGTCTGAAAAGTCCCTATATCTAGCGAGAAAATCGCTAAGTTGGCAATAGTGATGTGTCAGGTCGCGACCGGCTCTAAAGAGCCGGCTCTTTGAAATGAACGACGGGAGCCGGTTCCTGATTGTGAGCCGATTTATATATTTTTTAATTTATTGTACCTGCCGACACATTGCTGCTTATTGCACTTCTGGTTAGATGCTAAACTACATTTCCTTGCGTTGTACTTGTACATGCGTAATGAAATATATATATATTTTTTCTTTTTCTTTTTTTTTTGCACATTTTTATTTATATTTTATTGAGTGATGTTTTCTTGACGATGTCTTGTTTCCCTGTATATAGTTGCAAATTTACAAATAATACACATAATCAGAGACCTGAGACCAGATTGGACCTGTAATTGAGATGGGTCTTCGTTTTTGTATTTTATTTTACTGTGTTCCATTGTGACTATATAAATAAAAACCATATTAATAATAACAAACATTGGATATTATGTGTTTTTACATTAGTAATTCATTTTACACATAGTTTGGTAATAAATTAAGCTACAAAAAATCTAAAGAGCCACTTGGGAGCCGAAAGAGCCGGCTCTTTTTAGAGAGCCGAGCCAAAAGAGCCGGCTCTCTGAAAAGAGCCGGAATTCCCATCACTAGCTGGCAACACTGTTGGCGTGTACTGTTAAACCATTTCACCGAAGAATGAAAGTGCAGAGCGTCCATTGCGCGTGCGCAGTTTTGTGCGCATGTGGAATTGAGTCAGAGTTTGACTGCGTCAACTGTCGTCGTTACACCAGGAAGTTCGGCAGTGCGAAAATGTCGTTTTTACTTTCTAAATATTTTGTTAATCACGGTACAGCCGAAATGGTTGATTGTCCCTCGAAGGTACGTAATAACAACGACTTTAGTGGGCGTTTGGATGCATGTGTGTATTTATGACTTATGGTGTAGTTATGCTGTCGCTGATGTTTCTAGATATTTCTACAATGAGGTGAGCGACTATAACAGTGAGTTAAAATACTGAGTTAAAGGTGTTCCAAGGAGAGTTACCGCAGTTCGTCCATCTCCGCTGCTGTTAGGCTTTCTCGAGCTTTCTAGTCAGGACCGCCCCAAGCAGAGCACCAGGCGCTCTCTCCTCATAATTAACAATCTCAGGCTCATATGTAATTCCTCAAATGTTATTAAAATGATGTGCCCGTTTCTACCTCATCAGTAATTACGTCTCAGTGCGATATTTGTAAAGGCTTGTACATCTTTTAAACTATGTATCTTAATTTTTAGCACACATCTTACAGTTTACTTTGTGTTCCATACATCTGTTATTTGTCTTACATCTTATGATTTAAATTTTATACATCACTCGAAGTACTAGCCCTGTACATACTGTTGCCCCTTTGGGATAATAAAATACACACATGGACAAAATTGTTGGTACCCCTCAGTTAGTGAAAGAAAAACCCACAATGGTAACAGAAATAACTTTAATCTGACAAAAGTAATAATAAATACAAAGTCTATGAAAATGAACAAATGAAAGTCAGACATTGCTTTTCAACCATGCTTCAACAGAATTATTTAAAAAAAATAAACTCACGAAACAGGCCTGGACAGAAATGATGGTACCCTTAACTTAATATTTTGTTGCACAACCTTTTGAGGCAATCACTGCAATCAAACGATTCCTGTATCTGTCACTGAGACTTCTGCATTTCTCAGCAGGTATTTTGGCCCTCTCCTCATGAGAAAACTGCTCCAGTTGTCTCAGGTTTGATGGGTGCTTTTTCCAGATGGCATGGTTCAGCTCCTTCCAAAGATGCTCAATAGGATTTAGGTCAGGGCTCATAGAAGGCTACTTCAGAATAGTCCAGTGTTTTGCTCTTAGCCATTCTTGGGTGTTTTTAGATGTGTGTTTTGGGTCATTATCCTGATGCAAGACCCATGACCTGCGACTGAGACCAAGCTTTCTGACACTAGGCAGCACATTTCTCTCTAGAATTCCTCGATAGTATTGAGACTTCATTGTACCCTGCACAGATTCAAGACACCCTGTGTCAGATGCAGCAAAGCAGCCCCAGAACATAACAGAGCCTCCTCCATGTTTCACAGTAGGGACAGTGTTTCTTTTCTTGTTATGCTTCATTTTTCTGTCTGTGAACATAGAGCTGATGGGCCTTGCCAAAAAGTTCCATTTTTGTCTCATCTGTCCATAGGACATTCTCCCAGAAGCTTTGTAGCTTGTCAACATGTAGTTTGGCAAAGTCCAGTCTGGCTTTTTTATGTTTTGTTTTCAACAATGGTGTCCTCCTTGGTCGTCTCCCATTAAGACCACTTTGGCTCAAACATCGATGGATGGTGCGATCTGACACTGATGTTCCTGGAGCTTGAAGTTCACCTTTAATCTCTTTAGAAGTTTTTTTTTTTGGCTCTTTTGTTACCATTCGTATTATCTGTCTCTTTGATTTGTCATCAGCTTTCCTCCTTCGTACGTCGCACGTCCAGGGAGGTTGGCTACAGTCCCATGGGTCTTAAATTTCTGAATAATATATGCAACTGTAGTCACAGGAACATCCAGCTGCTTGGAGATGGTCTTATAACCTTTACCTTTAACATGCTTGTCTATCATTTTCTTTTTAATGTCCTGAGACAACTCTTTCCTTTGCTTCCTCTGGTCCATGTTGAGTGTGGTCCACACCTTGTCACCAAACAGCACAGTGACTACCTGAAGCCCTATATATGGGCCCACTGACTGATTACAAGATTGTAGACGCCTGTGATGCTAATTAGTGAACACACCTTGATTTAACATGTCCCTTTGGTCACATTTTTCAGGGGTACCATAATTTCTGTCCAGGCCTGTTACATGAGTTTATTTTTTTTAATAATTCTGTTGAAGCGTGGTTGAAAAGCCATGTCTGACTTTCATTAGTTCATTTTCATAGACTTGTATTTATTATTACTTTTGTCAGATTAAAGTTATTTCTGTTACCATTGTGGGTTTTTCTTTCATTAACTGAGGGGTACCAACAATTTTGTCCACGTGTGTACTAATAAAAGCTACTCATAACAGTCAGCCAAGATACTGTAACTGTGAAGTAATATACTGTAACAGTGAGCTAAGATATTGTAACAGTGGAGCAAGATGGTGTAACAATAAGCTAAAATACTGTAACAGTAAGCCAAGATACTGTAATAGTGGGCTGAGATACTGTAACAGTAAACTAATATACTATAACCGTGGGTTAAGACACTGTAACAGTGAGCTAAGATACAGTGCATCTGGAAAGTATTACAGCAGCGCTTCACTTTTTTTTGGCTTTTTTTCCTTTTTTTTTTTCTTGCCACATTTTGTTACGTTACATACAACAGCCTTATTTCCAAATTGTTATTAAATGAATCTCTTTCCTCAAAATTCTACACAAATAACCCCATTATGACCATTGTGAAAAAAGTTTTCTTTTGAGAGTTTTTGAAAATTTATTACAATTAAAAAAACTTCATTTTTGATTGAAATCTATTTACATAAGTATTCACAGCCTTTTTGCTTAATACTTTTGGTAGAACCCCCTTTGCAGCAACTACAAACAAGCCTCAAGTCTTTTTTGACTATGATGCCACAAGCTTGGCACACCTATCTTTAGGCAGTTTTGCCTATTCTTCTTTGCAGTACCTCTGAAGCTAAGCCCCATCAGGTTGGATGGAGACGTCTGTGCACAGCCCATTTTTTTTTTCAGATCCCTCTCCAAGAGAATGTTCAATCGGATTCAAGTCTGGCTCTGGCTGGGCCACTCCAGGACCATTCACAGAGTGGTCCTGAAGCCACTTCCCTTGAGATCTTGGCCTGGTGGTGCTTCGGGTCGTTGTTGTCCTGCCCCTGAAAATGAACGTCGCCCCCCAGTCTGAGGTCAAGAGCGCTTCTGGAGCTGCCTTGTGTGCCTTTTACTAAGGAGTGGCTTTCGCCTGGCCACTCTGCCCATACAGGCCTGATTGGTGGATTGCCTGCAGAGATGGTTGTCCTTCTGCAAGTTTTCTCCTCTCTCCAACGGAGGAACGCTGGGAGCTCTGACAGAGTGACCATCGGGTTTCTTGGTCACACCTCCCTGACAAAGGCAGCCCTTCTCCCCGATCGCGCGCGCAATTTAGACGGCCGGCCAGCTCTAGGAAGAGTCCTGGTGGTTCCAAAACTTCTTCCATTTTACGGAATGATGGAGGCCACTGTGCCTCATTGGGGACCTTTCAAAGCCAGCAGAAATTTTTCTGTATCCTTCCCCCCAGAATTTTGTGCCTCGAGACATTTTTGTCTCGGAGGTCTACAGACAATTCCTTTGACTTCATGCTTTGGTGTTTGCGCTCTGACATGCAGTCAACTGTGGGACCTTATATAGACAGGTGTGTTTGCCTATCCCAAATCATTTCCAATCAACTGGATTTACCACAGGTGGACTCCATTTAAGCTGTAGAAACATCTCAAGGATGATCAGTGGAAACAGGATGCACTGAGCTCAAATTTTGAGCTTCATGGCGAAGGCTGTGAAATACTTACGTAAATTGTGATTTCTTAGTTTTTTTTTTTTTTATTTTTTAACTACATTTTCAGAACTCTCCAGAAAAAAAAACTTTTTTCACATGGTCATAATGGGGTATTTTGTGTAGAATTTTGAGGAAAGAGATTCATTTAATACAATTTGAAATAAGGCTGTAATGTAACAAAATGTGGAAAAAGTGAAGCGCTGTGAATACTTTCCGGATGCACTGTAGTGTAACAGTAAGCGAAGATACTGTAACAGTGAGCTAAGATACTGTACCAGTAAACTAATATACTATAACCAAGGGCTAAGACACTGTAACAGTGAGCTAAGATGTTGTAACAGTAAGCTAAAATACTGTAACAGTGAGTTACGTTACTGTAATGATAGTATGATAAAGTAATGCTAAGGATGATATTTTGCATTATCATTTAAAATCCTTTAAAGTGAGCTAAGAAACTGTAATAGGTAAGATTGTCTAATAGTCAGGGAAGACCCCATGACAGTGATCTAAGATAGTGTAACAGTGAGCTAAGATACTGTAACTCAGGTAAGATGCTGTAACAGAAAGCTAATATATTGTAACAGTTAGCTATGCACTGTAACACTGAGCTAAGATACTGTAGCAGAATTATACAAAATTAGTCAACTTAATCAAGCGGGGCAGGCCGCTGGCGCATGTGGCTATTGCAGTTGCCTCACAGCTACGAATCCCTGGTTCGGTCCTGAACCCCAGACTCCAGCTGTGTGGAGTTAACATGTTCTCTCTGTGTTCTTCGAACATTCCAAAGACATGCACTAAGTTGATTGGTCACTCTAAACTGGTCCATGACTAGTGTGTTAATATAACTTCTGTTTGTCGTGAATATAGCCGTTGATGCTGATGCCACTTTAAATTAAACTAATAAAGAAACAAACTTAATCAAGCCTTTTGGGTGAGGAAGCGACTGGAGATCTCTATTTCTTCCTGGAATTCTAATCAGTCTAAGTAGCGAATAATGGCTCTGTTACTAAGAAAGCAAGATGTGAGTCTGACAGGTTAAATAGCCTATTACTTTAATTTCACTTCACTGATGTGACTGACCTCTGACCATCTAAACATGTATTATTATTGTTTTCACCAGCAAATAGATCTTCCTGTTGCTGTTGTGGAGGAAATCCTCCTGCTGTTACCTGGAGAACAGGTGGTATGTGTGTGCCGTCTAGTGTGCCATATGTGGAAGTCAATAGTGGACAGCACTGCTTTTTGGAAAAAGCGATGCCGTAGGGAAGGATTTAAGCTTCACAATCCCAACAGATCGCCGAGGGATTGGCAGGCCTTCTACTTTCTGTGTAAAAAGCGGCATAACCTTTTGAAGAACCCCGATGCAGAAGGTAAAAAACACACTGGCTACACCATTGTTTTCCTTACAGTCCCTTAGCGCTGGTTTGGAAATCAGTGTGGGAGATGATAGGAATTGATATTTAGCCATGTTAAGTCTCTAGATTTCTCTGATAGGACGTTAAGTAAAGGTAATTCCCATTCCCTCTTACTACATTTTCCACAATGAACTAAAATCCAAAAGTAATTTGCAAATTTAAACTTTTAAATGCTTCAAGTCGTCAAGAGTGAAATGGGAGGTGAATAAAGCGGTTCAAAGTAAGCACAGTGGGGAAAAACAAGGCAACACAAAACCACACAAGCATGATGAGCAAGGACAGAATGTAGCAAGACTGGTACTTGGTCAGACTGTTTGGAAATGTGACGCTAGTGGAACATACAAGAGAAGCTTGAAGCTTATTCTTTATTGTTCTGCATGAGATGAATAAAACATTCAAACAGTCAGCATAAACAGGCATATCTAATGTTCCTGAGCCAATAAAGTTTAGATGAACTGAGTATCATAAAGCTCATTGACAGCTCATATATAAACAGAAAATATAAAATATAACCTAACATTTTTTTATCACTTGGCCATTTGGAACCTTTAAAGAATATGTGCATGTTGTTTAGAGTAACAGGATTTTTGGTCACATTGTCTGAAAGAAATGGCAGACGTAAGGAAATTTACTGTGTCACCCAAGCCTAGGTCAGGCAAAACTTAAATAATTCAGTCATAGTAATTCAGAAGGATTCTCAAACTTTTTATTACACCTTAGAACCCTTATGATGGTTAAACATTTAAATATAAGTCAAAATAGTATTTGGGTGTTAGTGTATAAATTTAGAGTGTAGCAATAATATTAACTTGCAGTTCCTGAATTGTTTGTAGCCAGTGAAATCGTCAGTAATGACATCAATCTTCTTCTGTCTAGAGGAATTTACTGGCTGGAACATCACCAAAAATGGAGGTGATCATTGGATTAAGGATGATGTGTCTGTGCCTCATCCAAATGCCGAAGTAACCAAATGCTTTATTACATCTTATGGGTAAGTTTTGCATTAGATGTACACAGCATGTTTACATACTGATCTGCTGCACATGTTAATTTGTGATATTGGGTGAAAAAACTTTACAGTAGTCACATGATTTATTACAAAACCAAAAACAATCTGAATCTGGAACAACCTATTTATGAAATTTAAAAACGGTCTCATCTTCAATTTCAGTCATACATTATGTCAGGAACTCCCTATTGTCACGCTCTTGGCACGGAGGGACAATGGGCTAACAGAACCAAACATAACCCTAATGACAACCAAAGATAACACTAATGAGTAAAGACTAAAATACAAAGAGTAATCGACAAACCAGGATGGGAAACAGTTGCAATGTGAAGAAGCCAGACAAGGAAGTGAACAGTGTGGTATATATAGGCTAGGACAGCAGGTGGCAACAGCTCCATCTGCTGTTGAAACAGAAGAGCGACAGGGGGAGCTAAAACTAGATTGATGCAAGGCCTCCAGCTTGCGTCATCGTGACACCTTGTATAGAAGTTTGCTGTATTTTGACTCCACCGGCAGTGATTTCAGTAGGTAAATCCAGCACGTGAAGCATTTTTAAAATACCCTCACCATTTTCGAATACCATGGTACCCCGGAATATTGTCATACCACCCAACTCTAATAAGGCTTAGGTCCAAATAAGGCTTTAACCTCCCATATTCCATATGGTTTTAACTCTGTGTTATATAGACTTGCAGAAAAAAGTTTTGTCACTTGTGTAACAATAAAACATTATCCATATTTTAGCCCGTGCATGAAACAGCAGCTGATCAACTTGAAAGAAGAAGGTTATAGTCCTGCATTTATGGATGAACTTCAACCTGAAATTGTGATATCAGACTGGCAAGTATTAAAGCCTTCCTTCTTCATTTCTCCTCTGACTAGTGGCTTCTGCATAAAACTTTAATTTCTTTTGCACAGGTATGCTCCTCGGTGGGATTGTGGCAGCGAATATGAGATCTGTGTAGAGTTACTCAATGGCAAGAAGAGGGTAATCCAGACCTTTCAACCGACTATTGTTACATTTCCACAGTGGAATGATCAGCAATGGAACCAGGTAACGTGAGTGAGTAGCTAACACCGCAGCCTCTTACCAGCATTTAATAACAGAGATTTTGTATGTGGGTAGCTTTCTCATGAGTGGTTGATGTAATTGGTAATAAAAAAGCAATCATTCACTTGCTGAATAATCAAATATGTTATTATCCAAATTAAATAACGCAGCACCCCACCCTCATTATATCCCCACTGGGTCAGGGATGTGTGTGGGGGGATCCAGAGTATGACACAGGAGGCTGGTGGAAGCGTGTGTTGGACATTATGCCAATCATGCCTGGATGTGGTATCCAAGCCGGTCTGAAACGATCAGTAGTTCTCAAACCCCAGGCTAGTGACTTAGAGAATTGCAGCTGCACCACCAAAGTGCCTAACATGGCATTGCTGTTTCAAATTTTTTGGAGATTGTATTTCCATTTACCGGCTGGATAACAGAGTGACAGTACTTTGCAATGAGCAAAGTCTAAACATGTAACCCATTGGTGAACTGATGGTCATTTTCCTCTTCTGTCATTTTATTTTAGATGACTCATACCTTTAAGGACTATGGACCAGGCGTTCGTTTCATCCGTTTCACACATGGAGGAAAGGACACACAGTTCTGGGCTGGCCACTATGGAATACGGGTTACTAACAGCAGTGTGGAAATCTTCCCAGCATCTGAAGTCTAGTGTTCTATTAACATGAATTGATATTACTGTAATATGTACCTATATAATAAACAACTGAATGTTTCTAAATACAAAGCGCTTTGTTACAACCCCAAATCAGAAAAAGTTGGGACGATGTGGAAAATCCAACTATAAATAAATGCAGTGCTCCTTACCTGTGCCACACATTCCAAAAAGTTTGGGAAAGGGGCAATTTATGCCTAATATTCAGGCAAAAGAATACATTTATGATGTGTTTTCACACAGGGAAACAAGTGATTAAATTCATGATCTGCTACAAAAACACTATCCACAAATGCTGAGTTTTGATAAGCAAAGATGGGCAGAGGATCTCCAGGTCAAAAAATGTGTGACACAATTATTGAAGTGTTTAAAAACAAGGTTCCTCAAAGAAAGACCTGAATAGATTTACATATTGCAGTGTTAACTTTTTTTTATTTGGCTTGTTTTGCATTTTCTTGTTGATAAATGCGTGGACGTCCCTGGAAAAGATGTTGTCTTGTTGCTCTAAAATGTCAGTGTACTTTGCTGCATTAATGCTGCCATCACAGACCTGAAAATGACCATTTGTGAATGTTACTCCATACTGTAGTGCTCGATAAAGGTTTGCCAAAGTAATCCCTTGCCCATGTGGTTCTATCAGCTATTGATGAATTACGGTTCTTGATGCAGTGCCGGCTGAGGGATCGGATACTGATTTTGTACCAAATCATGATTACATGATTATGTCACCTGTTTGAATCATCTCCTTTTTTTTTTTTTTTAAACATTACTAGCGCTAAATTGCCCCTGTCACAACCTTTTTTGGAGCGTGTTGAAGGCCTGAAATGCAAGAATGGATGTTTATTAACAAATGAAATGAAGTAGACCAGAAAAAAACATGAAATATCTTGGGTTCGTACCTGTATTGGGTTTTGCATTTTCCATACCGTCCCAACTTTTTCTGTTTTGGGGTTGTACTTTAAGGACTGTGATGGTACACTGATCAACTTTAAAATTACAAGCACCTGCCACCTGCCACCTTGTGCCTCCAGGCTTTGACCAGTCGATGCAAGGACTCCACATGACCACTGAAGGTGTACTGTGATGTCTGACACTAAGATATTAGCTGCAAGTCCTGTACGTTGTGAGGTGAGGCCTCAATGGATCGGACTTCTTTGTTCAGCACATCCACAGATATTGGATTGATGTGAGATCTGGGGAATTTGAAGACCAAGTCAATACTGTATTTGTTCTGTCAAAGTAACATCCACATGAATGCCAGGACCCAAGGTTTTCCAGCAGAACATTGTCCGAAGTATCACATTGTCAAAGTTAAGGCTTTAAGAAAAAAACAGATTTTTAACGTGATTGGTCCTTCACACCAAGTCCGACTTTTTTTTTGGCTTAACACTCTGAAAACTCTTCTCTGAATGTGTCTCGCCGTGCTTTTTTCACATCGTCAACTTAAAAAAACAAAGACAGATTAGTGCAGGAAGCTATAGTTTGTTTTTGTGTCATGAACAGATTAGAATGCACTTACACAAGAAAACGGTTCCATACAGTCACTGTGAGGTTTATCACCATCATTCTTCAGCCTTCCAGCTATATTCCACTAGATCTTTTCTTTAATATCCATGTTTTTATAGTCAGCATGTTGCTTGTCCTATAAGCTCTTGTGCTCTGCTACTAGCAGGATGAGCTGTTCTGCCTGACAACCGAGCTCTGATTGGTCAGCTTGATTTTTAACGCATCTGAACAACACAGAAATTAGAACAGGCTCTGATTTTTACGCAGCGTTGCAGTCAGTCAGGTTCGGACTCGGATGTGCCTTTTTTTTTTTTCATGTGTAAAAATTGGACTTGGTCTGAAAAGGCCTTTATTCACTTTCAGTGTCAGTGGTTCCACTGTCAGTGGCTTTAAATTTCTGGCTGATTGAAGTATATATTAATGTACTATATATCGATTACCTATATTTACTAATATACTTTGACTAGGCTGTCAAAATTAAAGGTTTATTAACATTAATGACATGTTTTATTTAATGCTATTACTTGACCATACGAGTTAATTGTATACAAAATGGTCACATAACTATTATGTACATTATACATGCCATGCAAAGCAGTATTAACACACAAGGAACTGTAGTTATTTAGAAAAAGTTCTTACACTGCTTTGCCCATTACTGTGTGACAGCAGTTTTGAATTAAAAAGGTATAATTCTGGTAATCGCTATTGGTTTTTGTGTTTGTACATGTATACATACACTCAGGTCAGGCCAAGTGTAATTAGTTAACCTAATTCATGTCTTTGGACTGTGGAAGGAAACCAGAGTACCTGGAGTAAATTCACAGGCAGACTCCACCTGTGATCAAACCCAGGACCTTCTTGCTGTGAGATGACGGTACTACCCACCGAGTCACTATGCTGCCCATTTTATGCTTATTGAATTAATTCAATGTAATAAATGCATACTGTTTAAGCAAGGGCATTTGCTGATTTATGGTGCTGAGTCATCCTGGTTCATATTCCACCTCTGGCAAGCTGAGGATTGAGCTTCATTTCAGTGTGGCAAGGGGTCTCACCTGGTCAAGTGCCCAGATGTTCCTTGCTCCAGAAGTTCAGATATATGGACTTCAGCATCTCAGCAGCCCTCAAATGATGCAGTCCAGTGGTGTCCCCACCTTACCATCTGTGTAGTGCTTTTTTAAAGTGATGCTTGTCTTGCTGCTTGACATTAATTGATCTTGAATGGTCGGTCAAGTTGAGCCATTCTTGAGTCTCGAAGGTTAGATTGACAGCAAGTCCATTTTGGCTTTGTGGGCGAGCATCTGCGTTTTAAATCTGATGTTTGATGCTACAGAGAGCCAGTGAAGGGATTGCAGCAGGGAGTGCAGCAATGTTTCAAAATGTAAAAAAAAACCTTTTTGTTTATTGAAAATATAATTATGTAATTCAAAAGAATATATGGTTATGTTTACAATTATTGTATTGGAGGAGCAGCTTATTTGTGCCCGGCTCGGTGGGGAGCACAGCAAGAAGGTTCAGTTCCAGAGTGGAGTTGCCTGGGTCCATTCTGTGAGGATTTAGTATATGACTAATCATGATGTAACCTTGTGTGCCGCTCAAATGGCCACTGATGCTGATAGCTAAGTTAAATAAACCAAATAAACAAACAAACAAACAAACAAACGGGCTCTTCTCCAGGATTGGGAGGCAGAATAATTTCGATCTGTACTCCAGCCCAGTAAGTGGCGGTAATGCAGCTAGAAGTTGGTTAATGTCGACCGCCTTTATTTAAAGACGGATCACTACTAGGCGCTTAGGTAAGTTCGTTTACGCTGGGCTTAATTTATTCCTGACTTGTCTAACGATTGAATACAAAACCAAACTTAATGTGAGTGTTATATTTGGACAGTGTTTTAGTGTAGTTCTAATAATGTGGTTAACGTAGGGACCGGTGTTACATAAGATGTGCATGATACCCGATTACTGAGTTCGTACATTTTTTGCGAATACACGTCAGAGACAGCACACCACATAAACAAACAGTCTTACCTGCGTTTTAATCCAATACTTATTCAGTTTTGGTCAGTTAAATAGAAAACAAAGTTACATCCTTGCCGGTTGGCGTGTAACAAGAAGGCGAAAACCGTCTTCACAGTAATACATACACTTTGATTAGAACTACATGTAGAGCTTGGCCTCGCGCATTCATCTTTTGCCGTAGACAATCTTTCTGGAAAGTTCTCCGTTCATACTTTCTCATTAAACCCTTCTGCCTTACTTACATTGCACTGAGGTGGAAATTGGGAAGCTTACGTTTGTTTATTATATTGTAAATTTTAGACAAACATAAAACAGGAGCAACAGAGATTAGTTCAGTATGAAAAAATATCTTGATTCAAGAGAAGGTAGCTCAACCCGTCAATCTGAACATCACTCGATAGTTTATATTGTAAATTTTAGACAACATAAAACAGGAGCAACAGAGATATAGTTCAGTATGAAAATATATCTTGATTCAAGGAGAAGGTAGCTTCAAACCCGTCAATCTGAACATCACTCGATAGTTATCTTGCTATATTAGGATTAACTGCACCACAGTACTTGTGTTGTGTATTTTTTACCAAGATAAATGATAAATGTTAGGGAGTTGGCAAGAGATTTTCATAAACTGGCATAAACACCACATTGAGTCAAGAATATATATGTATATGTATGTCAGTGTGTATTCTTGACTCAATGTGCTGTTTATGAAAATCTAACATTTATCATATATAGATAAGAGAATGCTAAAGCCAGGTTTAACTTTTGGCCAGTGGAAAAAGAAGCAATCGAAGCCTGTTAAGATGCATCGGTGGCATATTGGAAAACAGAAAACTATGTAAGTCTATAAAAAGGAAAATCAAGACCCAGAGCTCCCTGGTGCCTCTCAACTGAATAGATGTTGCATGATTGCTGGAATTCATGCAGTAAATAGACTGTTTCTCCACTGAACACTTTGAGCCGATCTCCTTCATTCTTCATGATTAAAAAAAAACTAGTCAAACTTAAAACACTTGTTTTTCATTTGCTCCAGAGTACATAAAACAATGCGTGTGTGCCTGTAAGATAAGAAGCAACAGGGACAGTGGTAACACAGCAGGGAAGGTATTTGTACTCCAGGTTCAAGCCCTGGACCACTGACCGACAGTTGCTTGGATTGTACCTTCTAACGGTGTATCAGTTGTAAATTGCCTTTGGATAAAGATGTGTGCTAAATGACAAACTGGAAATGGTAAACAGTTTGTAGACGTGTTAATTAGCTTTATTGCCTTCGTCTGGACATAAATGCAGTTTACCGATAAAGGTTAGTTGTGTTAAGCTGGGGCAGGATGGTGATGCATTGGTTTGCACGGTTGCCTCACCGCTCTGGCTTCCCCGGTTCGATCCCAACCTCAGATTCTGCCTGTGTGGAATTTGCATGTCCATGTGGGTTTACTCTGAGTACTCTGGTTTCCTGTCACATTCCAAAGCAATGCTTGTTAGTCTAATTGTTTCTCTGAGTGTGTGTGTGAGTGTATATGCTCCATGATGGATTGGTGCCCTGTCTAGGGTTGTTGGCTTGGCACCGGCTTTCCTCGTGACCCAGACCAGGATTAAGTGGATAAGAAACTGAATGAATGTGTTATGCTGGAAGTAGTACTGCGTACTTGTGTAGTGAACTAACTAGTTTGTGTCATTATTGTTGTTGCGATTATTTTCTATGGATATAGATAAGCGGGGAGCCATGCAGAGGACCAGCCGTCTGAAACGGGAGCTGCAGCTCTTGAGTACGGAGCCGCCACCCGGAGTGTCCTGCTGGCAAGTGGAAGAGAAAGTGGAGGAGCTTCAGGCTCGTCAGTACTCACCCAGACTATTTTTTTATTTATTTATTTAGTCCTGTGCAAGAGATGACCGGTGCAACTGTGATCGGATTTTTTGGGTGTTGTTTTTCCCTAAATGTGAAGAACTTAATGCAGGTATGCGCCATTTAATGACCACATTACATTCTGTGAAGCAGGATGTTGACCAGACATTACCATGGTTGCGTAGTTGTCTTATGCTACTGCAATGTAAATATAAAGGGTATTTTCTTTTCTTTTTTTTTTTTAAACTGTGTGCAAATGATACGTAAATGCCTCGGAGGTCCTCAAGTAACTTGCACAAAAAGTTTCAGAACACAACCGAGTCTGAGCGCAACAGTCTGTAGTCTAGACATGCCCCTGAAATATGGACTTCCGCTGTTGCACTCCAACTTCCGTCTCTGCTCCTGGAGCAGCGACTTTGATTGGCTGTTGAGGTGACCAGCTGTTGTGACGGCCACAACATCCAGAGTTAAGAGACATATCTTTATTTCCTACTGTAATGTATTATCATTTTTAAGACTTTGTTCCTTAAAGCAAATGGATGTTGTTCGGATGGACATTAAACAGCGCATACCTGTATTTAAATAAGGCATGTGGAAAAGTCTCTTTCCTGAGGAGTCCACTGGTTTAAGGGTCTCAATACTAAAATTATTTAGTATTCCGGCTTTAATCTTGGGCAGATATAGAAATTTCAGAGTTTAATACATTCTGTGATGCTTCTCAAGCCACTCGGGATGCTGCAGTTTAACTCAAACACACCAACTGTGGGATGAAAGGGAAAATGTTTGAGTCAGTACAATAAAAACACAGGAAATGGACAGAACTTTTGTTCCGATCAACCTCCCACCTGAGTAATAGTTTAGCAACTTAGAAAAAATGGTTCTGCTGATTCTTCCAGAGACAATCATTGTTAAAACAGGAGGAAATAATTAGTGATAGAAATGAAAGTGTAAAATGACAAGGACATGTAATTAGTAATGCATCTGCTGTGTGTGAATCACTGCTGCTTTTCCAGGAACAGAATGAAATGAGTGTTAATGAGCCAGTCAGTAAGTCCGTGAAGCTCTGGGACCTTTAGGAACATGTACAGACCTTTGCACATGCCAAAATTGTGTTGAATCATTTTTGACGTTTCAAAGTGTAAGCAGTCAAATTTGCAGACATTTTTCCTGCAATGTTTCCCCTTAAAAGTATTCAAAAATGACAAAGAGCAAAAGTGAATGGAACAGTTAATCTGCTAAATGCTGTCTTACAGAAGTCATTGGTGGTGCAGACACTCCATACGAAGGGGGCCTGTTCACACTGGAAATAAAGATTCCCGACAGGTGAGACCTTTCAGATAGGTGTGTTATTAATTCCGTTTTTGGTTATGTTTTAGACACAAAATCAAATCAGTAAATCTTAACCTGTGGCTATGTATGGTTTTTGGGATTTGTTTCATGCATTGTGTTAAGACTTATGCTATTAAACCACTTATGCCCATGGTTCCTAAAGTTTTTTTTCCTCCCCCAGTCCACATATACATAGAACAAAATAATGAAGTGATTAATTTAAAATCTTTATTAGCAAAAATGTACATAAATTATAGCCTGTTTCCTTTTCTCTTGCGTTCTTTTTATAGCTCGTTTTCCTCCTTTCCTCCTTTGGCTCCTTTTCTCTTTTCAAGGCAGCTAAACATTTGGCTTAAAATCAGACAATATATTTTAAGTAATTTTATATACAGATTTTTCCACCAAGTGTTATTTTAATTTTATTTAACATGTGCAAATTGTATTTTTTTTTTACAAACTCTGAGCACCTCAGAGCAGACAAAGCCTCGCTGAATTGTTTTGGACCCCAGGCTGGGAACCATTGATTTGTGCAATTAATAGAGGTGCGAGATCGAGTTTGTGCGTGTGGGGCAACAGTTGGCCCATTCTGATCATGCACTCCTACTGTCTAGATTTCTTAATTTTGGCCGATCTGTCTTGCAATTTTATGACGTAAATAGTTCAAGTCGGGTAAGTGCACTGTTGCTACATGTTATTTCATTTAGATCTGCCATACATGCTGCCAAGCAGACATTGCTTTTCTGACATGGTGCCACCTGAAATGTACACACTGTGTCTTGTGCTTAAAGCTAATGTCATGGTAGTCCGGTTTACAACCAGTCATTGGACCTCAATGTCTGTGATCAGTGGACTGGTGCTGACTTTGAGTTGCAGAAAGCTCTCCTACACACTCAAGGGTTTTCTGGCTGACACAGCATCTTCACTCACAATGGCTTTTGACGAAATGTTCAAAAACTGGAACATTACGAAGAGCAAAGTGCATACAATTCTGTGATATAATGAACAAACTATCTCAAAAGCAATGCAGCACTGCCAGTTAGCTGTAAAGAAATCAGTATGGGCCATAAGATCTACTTATGTTAGTTGGATGTGGTGTGGTCTGTGGCTTCCTCTGTATTTACACTGGGGTGTACAACCTTAAGCTTAAGAACCACTGCCCTCAATGAAGTTGAAGTTCAATCTGTGTGTATGAACAGTTACTAAACCCATGGTTTGTAGGTATCCATTTGAACCTCCCAAGATGCGCTTCCTGACGCCAGTCTACCACCCGAATATCGATAACGCAGGCCGCATTTGTCTTGATGTGCTGAAGTTGCCACCCAAGGTAAACCTCAACTTAATGCTCTAATCATTAGTCATCACATTACAGGTATGCATCGTTTAACATCCATCCAGTCAACGTCCATTCACTTTAATAGTGGAAAATAGAATCGATTATAATGGGAAATACGAGTCTCTTAACATCAGACATTGTGGCTGCGTCAGCTGGTCACTTCAACAGCCAATCAATGCTGCAGATCCATGAACAGAGGCAGGAGTTAAGAGTTTAAAACCAGAAGTCTCATTCACTCGAAAGCTGCTTATCATGTCCATCATATCATCCTCTCAAGTGTTATGGCTTTCCCTTAGATGGGGTCATAAAAGTTCATTACTGTGTTTTCTATACTTATTGTGGGTTATATGTTCGTTTTAATAAAGTTAAGGAAAGGTTCAGCCGGTGTATAACAGTTTAGGCTGCGATGGTATTAGGGACGCTGTGTAGGTGGTAGGGTTCCACTCGTTTTCAGGGCCATACTACGCATTTCTGTATCATTTGCACTCCGTTTTCTTGTGAAGGCACATTTCATTTTTACTTTACAGTAGCCTTAATGATCAAGTCTGTTGGCTGAATCCCATTTCAGGGGCTGCATCCTTCGAAGGACGTGGTCTACTCGGTCTATGAAGGCATGTCTTTGGAAGGCTGGGTAGAGCGCGGAAATGAGACGGTCTACTCTGTCTTGGATTTCCTGTTTGCGTGATCCACCCTCACTCTTCAATGCTATTCCTGCTATTAAGCTTTATAAAAATGGAGCCATAGATTAAGTTTAGTTTTTATGCTGTTTATGGTTTTTTAATTATTGGAGGAGACGCTTCACCGCAGGCGTTGGCATTCATTCAAATGAAGCCTCCAAATGACGCAGCCCCTGAAATGGGATTCAGCTCATGTCCGTTTCAGTCAACATGTTTCACAGAACGTAACACGGATGTTCAGCCGTGTATTCCTGTACTCCTGCTGGTTTATATGCTACTTTCATACCCGTGTTCTACCTCTAAAAGCCACTTACATTGTATAAAGATTAAATAAGACCATCAGCAGAATCTATTTGCACTATGTACCACCGGTTTGTTTTGATAAGCCGAGCATATGATTGTGTCCTTGTTTCTGTCAGGGAGCATGGAGACCCTCTCTTAACATCTCCACAGTGCTGAGCTCAGTGCAGCTCCTCATGGCAGAACCGAACCCAGATGATCCACTAATGGCAGATATTGTGAGTAATGCCATCTTTCTCCTAATCACCCCTATTCTCCAATGTGGTGATTCATGTTTTTGCTTTCTTTTCAGTCGGCTGAATTTAAATACAACAAAGCAGTGTATTTGGAGAAGGCAAAGAAGTGGACGGCGAAATATGCTACACAAAAGAACAAGGTGAAGATCCTGCACTACACCTCAAGCTGCTGATAAATGATTGTAGGCCAATTTATCTGGTACATGTACCAATGTAACATGCACTGTATAGACAAAAGTTTGTGGACACCCAATACTACCTCAAAACATGAGCATTAGTATTTGTTGTTCTAAAAGGGCTATCCATTAGATTTTGGAACATGACTGTGAGGTCAGCTTCTGTTAGACAATGCTCACTTTTTCTAGTGCATTTTAAATGGGTCTGTTGGAGTTGAGGACAATGTTCTGTGCAAGTCAGCCAAGAATTCTCTCTTGCTTTCCCAACAGGGCAGAAACTGTTCGTGCCAAGTTACCTTAGCCTTAGCTTCTGCCTCCATTTCCAATTACCATCCTAGGCTTCCTCACACCTCCCTGGACCAGTGCACTTTTGGCTGGAACCCAAACGTCATTTTTTTTTGGGTTCCAGCTCTTGCCATTTTAAAATTCTGTTTCAAATATTTCATGTCTTTATTTGCTACACTTCTTCAGAGCTGTCTAAAGTTGGGAAAATGTGCTATTTTTGTTTGCAGGGTAATGAGGAAGCAGAACAAAAGGAAGACAGAAGTAATAAAACTACTCTAAAAAGAGAAGCACTGTCAGCACAAGAAAATCTGGAACAGCCCAAGAGGGCCTGCCTGTCATAATGTCCTTGTTGTAGAATGTCTTATGTATATGCATATTTTACAGTTAAAAAATAAAATGTTTATCTTGTCTACCATAAGTATTCCTACACTACAGTGAAAAGTTGTCATACGTGAGTTTTTATTTTGGGTATACCACACTCAGACCACAAGAACTTGTGCTTCAAACAAGGTTAAACATTGATGATGTTTATTTTAAGTTCATACATGTTATCTTCTGTAACTAAAATAGCATATAAAAATATTAAAATAGTGTATTCAAGAGACCACTGTCAAACAATTAGGATTAGATCTATTATTTTGTCAATAGTGGAAAAACATAAATACTTAAGATACCTTCTAGAGCCTGCAAGTTTCTTTGTAAAATTGCAAGTTTGTAAAGGCTATTTAATTTCAATGCTCACGATATTCAAATTGTGTCTGTATATATATTTGTGTGTGTGTGTGTGGGTTACAAACAGAAACAACTTCAGAACAAGTGAAGAAAATGCTGGATGTTGCGAATCAGTAGCAAGTCGATCCCGGGCTCATTTCTATTCTTCCCCTTATGTTAGTAGGTCTGTTTATTAATGAGGCACTGAGGCCCTTGGGCATGTCAGGCTTTGAACAAAGTTTTAGAGCCAATGCACCGGAGGGAACCCAGGTTAGAGCTAATGCCCTATAGGGGACCTCGATCACGGCAGGCCCTCTGACCACCCAAACCACTTTGCTCAGTTTGGGGCCAATGCCCAGCAAGAGTCCTGTTAAGCCATGCCCCCCCACCCACTTCATGCAGCGGGAGGGCCAAGTTTTGGACCAATTCCCTGTGGTGAATCAAGTCTGAAGACAAGACCACATAGAACCACAACATGTGAGTTGAGGTTGCCAATACTTTTTCCCCTCACCTGTAGGTTTGGGTGCCAATACAGTGGAACCTCAGAATTCAAAGAAATGGTTCTGGAAGGCCGTTCAAATTCAGATTAATACGAAGTCGAATCGAATTTCTCCATAACAATTAATGTACGTAGGATTTATTGGTTGCCAAATTCCTTTTTTTGGCCTATATTCGTATATAATTAATGAAATACAGCAAAAGGAATGCAATACAATGCATAAAATCAATGAAGACATGCAATAAGTGAAAATAAAGTGAAAGTTCAAAGCCACTGAGGTGAAGTTTCAGCACGTCTTATCACTGGGACAGCAGCACCAAGACTTAAGGGGATGTCTGAAATTGCACCTGTAGACTGATATATAATATACATGTGCATAATATGTTTGTTTATTTGGTTTATTTAACGTCGCCATCAGCACCAGTGGCCATTTCAGCGACATACACAAGGTTACATCTATACACAAAGTTAAATAAAGACTAGTCCACCCTGGGATTGGACCCAGGACCACCTTCCCGTGAGACGGTGGTGCTACCCACCAAGCCACTCATGCATATTATAATATACATAATATACATAATATACATAATATGCCTATGATTGCACTCTAATCCTTTTTCGAATTTCCCAATACCCTAATTCTTCAACTGGCAAGTGATATTGGTGCATTATCACCACTGACTGGACTGGAGTATGTGCATCGTGGTTGATTTTGGGGGCCGATGCTTGAAGATGGTATTTCTTTTTTCGCATTTAGGGGCAAAAGATTTTGAACAGTCCATTCAATGTCCAAACTATTCAAGTGAAGAAGCGTTAGAATTCAGAGGCTCCACTGTACTTTGGGATCATTTCTGGTTAGTATGTGTTTGATTACCAGTGGAATTTTAGTTCTTGTGGTTCACAAACGTCCTCCCCTCCCTTCCTACTTTTGGCAAAACATGACTGGTATGAAAACACCAGACCACCAATAAAAAAAGCTGTATACAAAGAGTGGGTCACACAATTATAACAATCTGGAACGAGTTAGCGTTCAAAAATAAGCAGAAATACAGAAATGGATATTGATGCAATGCACAACATAACTGACGTCTTGGCTCTGTGCTCCACATAATCACTGTCCAGTTTATAAGAAACACTTAGCTTCTGGGAGAGCCTGTAGATGTAACTACAGACTGTATTACAGGGTGCACAACTTAATCCTATAGGCTTGGAGTCCAACAGAGCTTCTACTCTTGCCCTTAGGCACCCGATTCACCTCCTTAGTTAATTAGTGGATTTATAAGTTGTGGTAAAGTTTGGCAATGATTATACCGTGTTAGACTCTGGGCTGTCAGGAAGGAAAGTTGCACCTTTTCCCTGCACAGCTTAAAGACTTCATTTGATTGACACAACACTGCACTAATCTAATTTTGAGGTAGTTCCAAAATTATTGGCATGCTTGGTAAAGGATAAAACATGGTTATGAGAAATCTGTTATTTGGCATAATCTCATTGAAAGGGTAAATATTTAACATGTATATACACTAAATTGAGAGATAACAAAATGGGTCAATTATTATTATTATTATTATGGACTAGAAACCATACAATTAGTAACAAACAAAATGCTACTAAAGAATTGTCCCATTTCAGAAGAAACCCCTTTCTTTAACCCAAACGGAGTTTGACAGACAATACTGGACCCTGGTACTATTGTCATATTAAACCAACAGCATTTTAGCAAAACACCCAGTGTGGGTTTTGTCTAAAATGAATGGCTACATAGAAAAGGTTAATCCCAACTGGAAAGGTCACTGGGAACCTTATTAGTATTGCTCCATGATGCCTCCATGCAGCAGCAGGATTTAAAAGAAAATTCAACCGTCTCCACCCAAAACATATCACACCAAAATAATTCAGTGACCAGACAACCAAGTTTCTGACATGGTCATTTCAGGCTCCTGATCCAAATTCTACTGGAAGCCTAGAAGTGCGGCTGATCTAAAGAATTCCTTGCTCTGTTTACTCATTTAGCAGACGCTCTTATCCAGACTGACTTACAACTGATATAGCCTTACAGTGGACAATCTAAGTAATTGTGGGCTAAAGGCCCAAGGGTCCAACAGCGGTAACTGAGCAGTGCTATAGCTTGAACCCTGGACCTTCTATAGTTCAGTACCTTAACCACAAAGACCTTTTTATACCAATCTTTACCAAAAATCTGTTATATAAACAGGATAAATCAATCAAATCAAGTATTGTCAAGTCGATGTCAACTTATGGTGCCTCTATGAAGAGATTTCCTATCCATGGAGCTTTCTTGACACAATAACCAAGTAGACCCAGACCTTCCTTCTGCACAGTTAACGGTGGTGTTACTGTTGTCACTGCAGCGTGATCCTCCACCATCAACACTGTACGAGTTCCAGTTTGTAACTACACCACCTGACCTTCATGTTCCAACTCGTCTATCTTTTCCAACAGTGCCAATAATTTTGGGTCTAACCATACAAAGTAAGTATATCTAATAAACTGGACATTTATGCAGGGACCAAATCAGGTTCAGCATATTAGAAATGTACTTTAATCCAGTAGGGAGCATGCAGGACCGGGGTGCACCAGTGCCTAAACCAGGTTGTATCTGGATTGCTGTAGTTATATATAAAAAGAAAAGTATGAGAGAGGAGGGAGGGATTAAAAAAAAAAAAAAAAAAAAAAAAAAACACAACGCCACCTCGATAAATTGCTAAGAATTTCAGAAGCAAAACGAGTAACGGATTAACAACTGCTAAAATGTATGCTATGTTTAACACAATCCAATTTCACGTCCACATGAACTTACTAGGTCATCCTGGTTTGTGAATCTTGGTAAACTGTAAACTATACAGAACACTAAAACATAAAATAACTGAGCCTTTACAACGTATCAGATACAGTAACACTGTAGTCACCAGGTTTGGGAGAGACCTGACAAGGAGAGCAATACAGATAAATGACTTGATTCATTCAACCACTTAAAAAAAAAATAATAATAATTGTTGCCATCCCAGAAACACATTCAAGCTTCCAGTCTCTGGATGCCTAGTCTCATGGTTTCGCAATCACCCATTTCAATAATATCACAATGTTTCCATGAATTACTGACTGTACTGGCAAGGTTCTTTAGCTTTAAGGATACTTTCATTGTGTTAATTCCATATATGAAATAATTATATAATGAAATAATTCAATCAACAAGAAATTAATAATCTCAGGCCTCAAGTTTCTATAACGCAAAACCTTATACATACATTTAGTCATTTTTCCCAATTCAGATGGCTTAATATTTCAAGGCAAATAAGAAAAAACAGCATAGTATTTATTATAATAACATTCTTTCCTGATGGAGGCTTAAGGTAGAACCAAAGCTGGCTGCTGTTTCTGATGGAAAGTCATGTTGGTTTATGGCTGAAAAGAATGATAGAAGCTCTGAACTCATAAAAGAACACATTTACGCTTCTTCTTAGGCTCCGGGGGCTCCAGTGCAGCAAGTATGGCCTCGTCAAAGACGTTCTTGAGCCCTTTCTGCAAATACAGAAAAGGGGAAATTACTAAAGTCATTAGCTTAATTAAGATCTGGGACACTACAAAAGCTCTGCATGTCTAACATCACAACAAACCCCTAACAACTAAATTTGAAATGTTGTTGTAAAAGATTTATTTAAGCATTTCAGTCCTTAAACATTCTTTCTGTGCAACAAGTTGTTTAGAGGGAATTATTTCAGTACTTCAATTTTCAGCAATCAGTAAGTGCAACTTTCAAAATGACTCCAAATTTTTGTGACAACAGATTTTGCAGCCCAACTCCATTTGGCATCAACAGGACTGAAAGAGTTAATTTAATGTCAGAATTATCAAATTTAATAACAAAAAATAAAATCTAATAAAATAAAGAAATCACTTAATGTCCCATGTTTTCATGTCACTAATGAAATCCATAAGCAGATCCCTATTTTAGCCATAACTTGAAAATGTACCCTGTGTCATGGCCACATAGTGAGTAGTTACATCACGCTGCTTTCTGAATGCGTCTGAAAATCAGTGTGTAACATTAGAACTCCCTACACAAATTTTTTATGAGGTTGAGGTCTGGAGACTGACTAGGCCACTCCAGGACCTTGAAATGCTTTTTATGGAGCCACTCCTTCGTTGCCCGAGTGGTGTGTTTGGGATCATTGTCATGCTGGAAGACCCAGCCACGTTCCATCTTCAATGCTCCCACTGATGGAAGGAGGTTTTGGCTTAAAATCTCACGATACATGGCCCCGTTCATTCTTCCCTTAACACGGATCAGTCGTCCTGTCCCCTTTGCAGAAAAACAGCTCCAAAGCATGATGTTTCCACCCCCATGCTTCACAGTAGGTATGGAGTTCTTGACATGCAACTGAGAATTCTTCTTCCTCCAGTTGAGTTTTTACCAAAATGATCTATTTTAGTTTCATCTGACCAAATGATATTCTCCCAATCCTCTTCTGGATCATCCATATGCTCTCTGGCAAACTTCAAACGGACCTGGACATGTACTGGCTTAAGCAGGGGGACACGCCTGGCACTGCAGGATTTTTATGTTATTAACACATATCAAGCTTGATCTGACCAGGGACACGTGCCCACATGCTGAAGGTAAATTTTGATTTCATGTTAGCTTTAGAACAAAAATGGCGCAATGAGATGTCAAAAGCTTATTCATGCTTGATATTAACAGTGTTGAAAAAAGAGCCTTTTTTAATCTGGCATGGTAATTACAAAACTATACGTCTATTCCTGCCTCAAATCAAACTGCCATTAAGACTGCGTACACATTTTCTTACCTGTGTTAAAGCCGAGCATTCCACATATTTCACTGCTTTTAAATCTCTGGCGAGTTTCTCGGCTGTCTCTGGAGTGATGGGCTTCTGCTTATTCTTGGCAAGTTTTTCAATGGTTGATGGATCATCTCGTAGGTCAATCTGAGTTCCGACCAACAGGAACGGGGTCTTTAGACAATGATGGGTGATCTCAGGAACCCACTATATGCAATAAAGAAAAACCAAAAATAAACCATCTTAAACAGACTACACACCAGAGTACGTACCATTATGTCTACAGTTTTAACTTCATCTCTGAGCAAAATGTTCGCAGTACTCAATCAAATATTATGTAACCCCCACTTTTTCAGTGCTTGTGCACATGCATTCGGATTGCCTAGCAACACACAAATTGTGAAACCAAACAACCCAGCCATTATTTTGTGGGATGCCTAGTTCTGAAAACTGTCTGAGCCGTGGCTTATTATCATTTAAAGCAACAGGTGCTCAAAACTGACTGTTGTGGAGGGTTAAGTTTAAGTTAAATTAAGTTTCTATTTTAAACTTGAGACACTTGAGTACCTGTACAAACTTCTGAATGTACAATTGCAGATTTATGATAAATATTATAATAATATTATATAAATATATATTATGAATTCAAATAAAATCCCCGACATGAAACGCAACCATCTGAGAAATCTCCATTTACATGCACTAAATATAATCCGATCAAAAGCTAGACCTAGAGTCCTGTCCTTTCACAAGGAGCCAGCAATTTTCAATCACAAAAAAAGTTGCACTTGTGTTTTCATCAGGTCTAAAATCATGTCAAAACGTGTAGAATTTCAAATAGAATTCCCCAATTAAACAGGGGCCGGAGTTAGTATTTACACCCTGCAACATATTGAGATATTATCACAAGAACCCACTGCCATTGAATTGCTTAAATTCTTGATAGAACACATCGTTTTGAACTTTTTCCAAGTATTATGTAAATTTTCAAGTATTTCAAAGCTTGAAGGTACTCTTGTACTATTTTGTTTCTTCCGTAGACCGATTTTTCACGCCACCACTTCAAATCAGCCAAGCGTGCATCTCAGACCTAGACTAAAACAGAGATAAGTGTTGAAAGGAAGCTCACCTTTTCCTTGACATTTTCAAAAGACGATGGTGAAACTACAGAGAAACAAACTAAAAAGACGTCAGTCTGGGGGTAACTCAGAGGTCGCAAGCGATCATAATCTTCCTGACCTAGAAACAGAGAACATCTTTAGAGTTGGGGCTGCATTTTAACTTAGTTGCTTTGAAACGTTAGGACATCTATGTACATCTTTAGCTCAATAGTTCCACACAAGGCTGTAGATAAATAAGATTTATTGATCCAGTAAGGACAAAAACACTGCAGTTTCCAGATACTGCAATACAAACACTACAGACAACAAACTGCTCAACACATGCATAACACACATTTAAACACACGCTCCAAATCACATGATCACATGTTAATCTTTGCTGGAATAAGTACATGCCACTTACCGGCAGTATCAAATAATCCAAGGGTGTAAGGTTCACCACCAATCATTACAGTAACAGCATAGTTATCAAACACCTGGACAAGAAAACAAGACATCACTATACATGACTACAAACTGATTTATAGATACAGTGCTACCTCGGGTTCTCGAACATCTCGGAACTCTAATTCGGTTCTCGACACATTTTCACTAGAAAAATTAGTCTTGGTTCTCGGCACACTTGCTTAAATTACAGTACTGTATTCTTAGTGCAAATACGTCCCCATGGGTCCTAACATGACAATGATAATGACAGCCAACCAAAAGGAAAACAGGAACTGAATCCTCTTGGCTTTCAGCAGACAGCATGAGCAACTAGTGCCCCAAGTTCATTAACAGAATAAGTGTTTTGCTTTCACTTTCAATCCATTACTCACTAATTACATGATATTGTTCAACACTATTATAAAATAAGCTTTGTGTTACTGACTGGCCAATTGGAGATATAATAGGCTCCACTTTGATACAGTATAGACTATATTAAATTTAGTATAGACTATGTAACTTATGAAGGATATGTCGGAGCACATCTTCGTAAAAAATAATAACATAAAATAATAACAGTTAAATAATTATTATACATTGCCTGGCCAAAAAAGGTCACCACCTTGATTTAACTAAGCAAATAATTAAATGGTCAAAGAAAGAGCCTCCCATCGGATAATTACTGCATTGGTGATTGTGTTTCAGCTGGCAACAAGTTATTTAACCCTAACTGATGCAGTGAGGAGCTTCTCCTTTGTTAAACAACCATGTCAAAAGCCATCCTGTGGTCATGGAAAAAATGTTTAAAAAGGGTCAAATTGGGAAAGTGGTTCAGGGAGCACGAGACAACATTTTCACACATGGATTGGCCACCACAGTCCAGACCTGAACCCCATTGAGAATCTTTGGGATGTGCTGGAGAAGACTTTGCGCAGTGGAACAAATCTCCATCATCAATACAAGATCATGAGGAAAAATTAATGCAACTGTGTGACATTGCTGTGGAAACGATGCCACAGAGAAATGTGTGCCTTAATCAAAGCTAAAGGCGGTCCAACCAAATATTAGTGTGTGTCCTTTTTTTTTTGTATAAACACTGAACATTTCACATGCTTCCACTTTTGGGGAAGTAGAAAATAATGACAATTTTTCCTTTAAAAAGATATTTAAAATTCAAATATTTCTGAATTTTGCAGATGAAATGGAGCATTCAAATTTTATTTCTGAGACAGCTCTTGTAGACAAATTAGTGGCGCCGATACTGGTGCTTACACAGAGTATCAGTTTCAGTGATACAGAGCACCAATACCATGAAGCTGTTACTGATTTCTCAGTTCAACTAGATAGAATTGGTACTGGTATCAGCAGATGGTTCTACATCAGGTGTCAGTAGTGGAAATGAAAAAGTGGTATCTGTGCATCCCTGTAATAAATAATAAAAAACCAAGACTGAATAAGCATTTGCACTTACTGTTGGTACATATTCTGAAGGGAACTTGTTTGTAGTGTATGAAATCAAGAGGCAGGTTTTACCCACAGCTCCATCTCCAACCACTACACATTTAATTGTCTGCATGTCTGCTCCTTCAAATTGCACTAGTATCTACAACAGAGAGAAAAGGAGAACGCCTAATTATTAAGCATTTCCGTACATTTAAGAGATGCTTCCGTGGTGTTGTAAAGCTTACCACAGACTTACAAATTGTGCATGAAAGTGCAGTAGCATTATCAAACTTTTTAAACACAAGGACATTATGTGAATAACAGTCCACTGCCAACTGATAATTTACTATATGTCTAAGCATTGGCTACATTTACATACAGAGATTTTGACAAAATTTGAATAATTCCATTCGAAGATTCACTCGCTGGCCCAAAAAAAATGAAATGTACTTAATTTTGTCTTTCAGTCACAATTCTGCCAAGAATGTCCTACGCTAGCACACAGAGTTCACCAATAGAGTAAGTGTTTTGCTTTTACATTTCATTTTTATTCCATTACTCACTAAATTACATGACATTTTCAACACGTTACTATAAAATACACGTTGTGTTAATGATTTTGGCCAACTGTAGGTTAAGTGTTAATGTGTAATAGTCTCTGCTATAATAAATGCCTATACTAAACTCATCAGTTCATGATACATTCAACTTGTGATGGATTGGCCAAAACATATTCCCATTGTAAATCAGGGAGCACCTGTACAATACAACTCCATTAATACATATACTGGGTTTGGAATGGATTCAGTCAATTTACATTATTCCTTATGAGGACAAATGTGCTCGGTACTCGTTGTCATGCATATCGGGAGGAGTCAGCAAAAGAGCAGCAAAGAAGTGTGCATTGGCATGAGCCCTTTGGGCAGTGTGGCACTCCTAATAAGTTGTGAGCAAATAAAAAACAGGTTACGCCTACGCTGCAGTATCCCATGTAGTGTATATGGTATACTGTTTAAAGGAGGCACATCATATGGTGTTCGGACAACGTCAAGATCGCAAACAGGCCATTTTGTCAACTTTATTTACGCAGAACATCATTCTTAGACATATTCTCGCGAGGACAGACTAATTATTGGGAACTTTTCTGCTAACTATTTTAAAGTCTGTTACATGTCGTTCAATTAGATAAGCATGTGTGAAGCAAACGCACATACACAGGACGTACTCGCATCATTCAAATAGAAATGTAACGGGATACAACGATCATACAGGACTAATACTCTTCTACATCTTTCGATCAACTTAGAAATTTCATTCAGCTTGGCCTCAATCTGATTGAGCTGAATAGCAGAAACATGTTATGTTCCGACTGAGCTATTAACGCAATTAACTGGAGTGAAATGGCTCGCTTTAGCCCGGGGTTTTAAGAAGTATAATTTGGAAATAAAAACTTGTCTTGTATACAACTAATCCACATCTGAATGACAGAAAACTAGTATGAGCAAACCCCTGCGACACCTGCTGACCAAAAAAGAGAATCACAAGTCTTGAAAAACAGAAAATATGGTATCATTCCACACTTTTGTTTCGATAAGAGTTTCAAGTTTTACGAAAGACACACAGATAATTACTGTATGGTACTGTACAGCAGTGCACCAAATGTTTATGGTGTGCTTTAATTAATATTGCTGTTCAAAATAAAACTGTGGGACTGTGGTAGCCTAGTGGTTAAGGTACTGGACTCTGGACCAGAAGGTCCAGGATTCAAATTCGACCTCTGCCAAGCTGCCACTGTTGGGTCCTTGAGCAAGACCCTTAACCCACAATTACTTGGATTGTAAAACTGTACCAATTGTAAGTCGCTCTGGATAAGGGTGTCTGCTAAAAGCTGTAAATGTAAATAAAACATTGAAGCTACCATGTAACACTAATGTCTGCTCAACGTCCAGTTCGGTCAACACCCTGTTTCACAGAACGTAATGCAGATGTTAAACGTCATATACTGGTATTCAAACCACTTTCGGCAATGAGGTACATTTAGATTTAGGGGACCAACTTTGTAAAGGAAACTGGGTGGCTTTTAGGTTGTGCAATGCAACAAATTTGCCACAGACAGCACAGAGATTGCTACAAAGAGCAAATACATGGAAGTACAACCTTATAAGCAAAAAGTGAAAAGGTAGATGCCCAGTAAAGGGTACTGTAGAGGCTACGAGTAACGGCAAAATCATTGTTAAATACTTGTAGTAAATAACGTTACTGTACTTACATAAATGCCATTATACTAATTCCTAAATACAACGGTCTAATTTGATGTACTGAAAGCCTGATGAAAGGCGCTAAAACCATGCAGCTAAATTAGACTGGACGCTATATTTTTAGTATGTTAAACATTATCACTGGCTCAGAACACGCTTTGGAGCACTTCTGGATAATGTAGGTCAAAAATTATTTCTCAGCCAGGTTCGCTAGCTAAACGTCAGCGAATGTAGCATTGCTAAGCTATACTGCAGTGTACAAAAATATTAGTACACTTCTTGCCTCGTTTAACTGTGTACATCTCAAACCGCACACTAACCCAATGAAAAGTATGTCAACCTAAAAGAACGTTAATCAGGTACTCATTTCGGATATGTACAGTGGTATGCGGTTTTCGAGGCAGCCACATCCATCTAGCTAACCCCATTACCTTTTTTAACACCACTTTAGTAACAGTATTAACAACAACATACAGTTGACCATGTTATATGAGCTTAATTATTTTTAATTGCACTAAAATGTTTGTAATGGGTGTAGAGTACAAGTATTTTGCAGCATGAGCTAAACCAGTGTTAGCTCACATGCTAATTTATCTGCAGTTTGTTATTAGGGGAAAAAAAATCATAACAAAAATTCTTTAAATAGTCAGTCGTAAGCGATGGTAATTGTATACCTTATATAGAATTTTAAAATGTGACTAAAAAAACAAAAAACAAATCTTACCAGGACTGTTGTAAACGGAAACGCCAGCAAGCAGACCGTAAACTTACTGTGAAACTAGCAGCCAGCATCTGAAAAAAAAAAACTATCCGCCCAAACACTCCCATATATATCCTATAAAATAAAAGTACCGTCCACAGTATAACTACTGCTAATACTACCACTGGTTAATAAAAACACTCCAGGGTTTACGTTTTTAAGTAAAGTACACTTAAATATATTTAGAACAGTTCAATTTTAGCACACTTAAGTACACTAAATACAATTAATTATGCTGAAAGATGGAAGAGACAAAAGGTGTTCTAATCAAACAGTTTAACCACACTGATTATAAACACAGAAGACTAGACACATAATAGTCAAGTCAAATTTATTTATATAGCGCTTTTTACAACACAGCATTGTCTCAAAGCAGCTTTACAAAATATATTAGCTCAAAGCCCTAGCCCTAGTTGAGCAAGCCTGAGGCGACAGTGACAAGAAAAATCTCCCCAAACCTTACAGGGAAAAAACCTTGGGAGGATCAAGACCCAAATAGGGACCCATTCTCCTTGGGCAGCCTGGATGTTAAATACAGGAATTAAAGAATATATGTAAAGAAAATACCCAGTGAAAATGGCCAGTGATGCTGTATTCAAAATTGGGTACCGTTTTTAAAAATGCTTCACGTGCTGGATTTACCAACTTAAAGCTCCGCTGGAGGAGTCAAAATACAAGGATGCTGTTATGGACACAAAATGGTGGCGCTTAATAGTTTGGCTCTATTTATCGTCTTACGTCCTATGTATCATCTTATCATCTCCTTCAATAATCTATCTGGTATTATATACATCGGGTATTGTAATTCATCTTAGCCTATATATTATTGTGAATATAGCCTATTATTATACAGTAGGTGAAGCGGGTTGGTGTCCTTTCTGTGTTCAGTCTGCATGTTCTCCCCGTGTCCGCTTGGGTTTACTCTGGGTTCTCCAGTTTCCTCCCACAGTCCAAAGACATGCGTGTTAGGTTAACCTGGTGTCTCTAAAGTTCCCCTAGTGTATGTTTCCCTATGATGGATTGACACCCTGTCTAGGGTTGTTCCTGCCTTGCACTCTATGCTGCCGGTTAGGCACCGGCTCTCCCGTGACCCTGTCTAGGATCAAGTGGATAAGAAAGTGAATGTGAAGGAATAATCAGCTACTACAGGCAATGATTTACTGCTAAAGAAAGCAAGTTTGATTTCTTTATTTCAAATAACAGCACTGTCTATCAAGAAAGAAAATAAGTTATGTCACCGATATGATTGAGCGCTTCAGGCTACACAGACCTTCCCCAACCTTGCCAAGTACACATGCTTGTGCATGACTTGCTTGTGCAACATGCTGGAGGAATCAAAACATATATTTGACATTTTCTCATATTGTCAGTAAGCCTACTTCCCTAAATAAAATCAGCAGTTTTACTGTCAGTTCATTTATTATGGCTGATACGAAGAGCCCAGGCTCATTTTAATGGGTCATTAAAGTAAACAATTAAGTATAGATTTTTTTTTATCCGACTGCAGTCTCTATTCTACAATATTCATCACTGTGCAAAAGTCTTATGCATTCTATATTTTAGGTTATATGCTGCTTATTCTTTAAGTTTCAGTAGTCACTGCACTTTGTAGTTCTACAATTACAGACTTTAGTCCATCTGTTTCTCTACATACTTTGTTATTCCCCTTTACTCTCTTCTCTAATGGTCAGGACCCCCAGAGATCAGGTACTATTTGGGTGGTGGATCATTCTCAGCATTGCAGTGACACTGATTAGGTGGTAATGTGTTAGTGTGTTCCACTGATATGATTGGATAATTTATTGCACTGCTGCTGGAGTTTTAAACCACCTCACTGACACTGAAAATAGTCCTCCAGCCAAAAATGTCCAGCCACCAGCACCCTGTGGGCACTGACGAAGGATTAGAGTATAGCTAACACAAACTGTACAGCAACATATGAGATATTTTCTCTGGCTTTACATCTATAAGGTGGAGCAACATGGTGACTGGCTCTAATAAAGTGGACAGTGAGTGAACAGCATTTTAAAACTCAAGCTGCACTGCTCGGTCTGATCCAATTGTACCAGCTCAACACACATTAACGCACCACCACCACCACATCAGTGTCACTGCAGTGCTGAGAATGATCCACCATCCAAAAAGTACCTGATCTGTGGTGGTCCTCTGGGGGTCCTGACCCCCAATTTTAGGCTGTAGCTCCTGAAGTAGCCCATCCATATAGCATTTATCTTCTGTAATAGGCTCTGCACACCCCCCATGTCCCTTACCAGGATACCGTCCCCCACCAAAAAAAAAAAAAACAGTCAAAAAGGGAACGTGTCACTTTCAGCATTTGAAAGTGGGGCGAGTCAGCTGCTGGAAATGACAGTGTTAAAGATCCAGGATTCACTCGTGGGTAGTGCATTTACAGAAAATCCCTAGTCACTGTGGGTGCACGCCCAGTACTGGTACCAAGCCCAGACAAATGGGGAGGGTTGTGTCAGGAAGAGCATCTGGCCTAAAACCTATGCCAAATTCTGTGCAGTAATCTGCTGTGGCTGGCAACCCCGAAGGGGAGCAGCAGGTAGAGTACTACTATTTACTGTCACTGCCAAGTGTAACATGGCAGTGACAATAAGAGTATGCAAGCCCTAACCTAACCCTAACCATATCCAACATCTTAATAAACTGAAGATGTGTTTCACATGATCAAATTTTGGACAAAATCATTTTTATTCACTTGAATTCATGAATGTCATTTAAAGCATTTCTACCAAAGAATACAAAACGTACACCAGTGCCAATGCAAATATTTAAGTTTTATGACCATTTTTGATGTTTTTTAAAGCTTAACCACACACTTTCCTTGCTTGGACAGGGGGAATCTGAGCCTGTTCAGGAAAGCACAGTGCGCAGCCATGAGTGTGGGGTCACTGTTGGATGGTGGTGCTACACCGCCTGAGAGCCATCGTAAGGAAAATGATAAACAATAATAATGATAAAATTATCTTTAAAAGTAAAATACAACTACAGGTATTAATCCTGAGCAAATCCTCCGTTTGTTTCTCGATGCGTTGCTGACTTCACATTTCGATGTGAAAACGAGTTTCACATACACACATATAATAACTATTTATTCTTCTCCAGTAAATTGCTTGTTCTGATCAGGGTTGTCATGACTTCCAGAGCCAATCCCCAAAATCCTGGTGCAAGTCAAAATACAACATCACCTTGCAGCACACACTTGCACACCTACGAACAATTTAGAGCAGATAAACTACCTGGCACATTGTTAGAGGTAGGAGGAAACCACAGTCCCAAGAGAAAAGCCATGAGGAAAAGATGTATAAATAAATCTCAAACAGTAATCAAAGAAAAGATTTCCCCTTACAATGCTGGCTCAAAACCAGTGTCCATTTCAGATCTCGGTTAAAAATAAATTTGAATAGACGTTGGCACTCTGGACCTGCGTTAGACGTGCCATCATACAATGAGTGATTTCAGCAATTTGTAACATGTTGATGTCTTTAATATCTTCATTTATGAGGTCCTTTAAATAACCTGAGGTACCATGAGGCTTACAGGCATAACATGCCTGAGCTTATAGTATCACATCACGAGATTTGGTATCCAACCACTGTGCAATTACCAAACTCAGCCTGCAGCTGGTTGCATACTAGCCACTTTATTAGATACACCTTGACAGTAACGAGTTGGACCCCAATTCAGACATGATAAATCTGCAGCAACTGCCTGAGGCTGTCAGCTGCACATCCATGATGCAAATCTCTGGTTCCGCTACATCTGAACAGCACTCTATTGGATTGAGATCTTGTGATTGTGGAGAACATTCGAGTACAGTGAACTCAAGAAACCTGAGAGACAATTTGAGCTTTGGGAGGGATGAACATTATCAGCAACAATTCTCGGGTAGGCTGTGGAGTTTAAACAAGGCTTAATTAGTATTAAGGGGCCCAAAGTGTATCAAGGAAACACTCTCACACCATTACAAGACCACTTAGAGTCTGAAATGTTGATACAAGGCAGGATGGATGATGCTTTCATGTTATTTATGCCAAGTTCTGACCCTACCATCCAAATGTCACAGCAGAAATCGAGACTCATCAAATCAGACATAATTTTTCCAATCTTCTCTCATCCTATTTTGGTCCGCATTGTAGCATCAGTTCTTAGCTGACAGGAGTGGCACCCAGTATGGCTTTCTGGTGCTGTAGCCCATCTGCTTCAAGGTTCGTCTTGTTGTGCATTCAGAGATGCTCTTCTGCATACTTCAGTTTTAACAAGTGGATATTTGAGTTAATGTTGCCTTTCCATCAGCTTGCACTGGAATGTCCATTCTACTCTGACCTCTGGCATCATCAAGGCATTTCTGCCCACAGAACTGACCCTCACTGGATATTTTCTATTTTTTGGACCATTCTCTGTAAACCCTAGAGATGAACTCCCAGTATATAATCAGTTTCTGAAATACTCAGACCAGCTCAACAACCATGCTACATTCAAAGTCACTTAAATCGCCTGCCTTCCCCATTCTGATGCTCAGGCTGAACTTCAGCAGGTCGTCTCGACTATGTCTACATGCCTTGGGCTGCTGCCATGTGACTGGCTGATTAGATAGATTTGTGTTAACAAGCAGCGGCATAGGTGTGCCTAATAAATTGTCCAGTGAGTGTATTAACCTTGTACTCCCTGGAGATTATATGTACAACATTTTTAATAATTTAATTTGTTTTCTGTGTTTCAACCCCATTTTCCTTGGTCAACGTTGTGGCTGGGGGTGGAGAACCCAACATCTATCCTGGAAAGCACATAGCACAGAGGTAAAATGCCCCTTGATGGGACACCAGTGCCTGAGGATGATCCCCTGACTCCCCACCTCCCTCAGACACAGGCAACTGTGCCTATGTGAGACACCCAACCTTGCTCAAAGGCACAGTTAGGACTTGAAACTTTCAACCCAGCACAGCTCCAGAGATCCAAGGTTCGATTAATGTCCCCGACTCCAACTGTGTGAGTTTACTCCAGGTATTACAGTTTCCTCCCATATTAAGACATGCAACAGGTCAACCGGTGTGTCCTGCAATGGATTGGCTCACGTACGCTGTGCTGCTGGTTAGGCCCAAACTCCCCAAGATCCTAATCTGTATCACAACGAATGAATGACCCCTTTCTGTAACTCCTGTTCCTGTCTAACAGATTAGCTTTGCGTTATTTAGTTTGCAACAATGGAGCAACCGGTTAAGTCAAACTCCTTGTAAATGAAATATTACTTGGCCAATAAAACTCTGATCTGAATATTCACCATCCACCCCACTTTCCATGAAAAAAGAAAATTGACGAAACTGCCACAAACTTAGTTTAAACATGATTAAGATTTACTGTGAAGAAAAACAGCCTAGCTATTTTACTAAATATTGCAATTTACCTCAGACACACCATTAAAATTCACAGCCTGAATTAAAATCTAGTACAGTAATAAAAAATGCTACAATTTAAAAATGAGCAAACAGTGTCAGTGTGATTAAAAATTTAAGTCAAATTAATTTACATTCCTGAGTGTGAATCTCTGGATAAGAGACAGTTAAGCTGTTTTTAAATCTGTTAATGGGACTTGTCACAGGCAAAATAATCCTTCAATGGAGCGAAGAGATGCCTGATCACAGGGACGCTCCAGGACTTTCCCAACACCTTCTGCCTCTGATTGCGGCCCATGTTCTTCACGTCTGTGTAATGCTTTGGGAATCCAAAAATCCTATTACAAAAGATATGCAAACAGTGGTGAATGTCATAAAGTGACTACGATCAAGCTACATGCCTTATACAGGAATGTATAAAAAGAAGAGGACATAACTAACTTCTCCAGTTCTGTGATCCACAGTCCGTCATCCTTTCCGTTCATGGAGACAGGGAAATGCTGTACATTGGTTCCTTGTTTGAGCGAGTTTGGGTTCGTGGTGATAGTCCGTACTTTGTCAAACTGAAAAGAATTGCCCATGTGGAAATGAGGATAGTTAGCACAATGTGTCCTTAACAGATACAGTGGTGCTTGAAAGTTTGTGAACCCTTTAGAGTTTTCTATATTTCTGCATCAATATGACCTAAAACATCATCAGATTTTCACACAAGTCCTAAAAGTAGATAAAGAGAACCCAGTTAAACAAATGAGGCAAAATATTATACTTGGTCATTTATTTATTAAGGAAAATGATCCAATATTACATATTAGTGAGTGGCAAAATTATGTGAACCTCTAGGATTAGCAGGTCATTTGAAGGTGAAATTAGGTGAAATTCACACTTATGTAATATTGGATCATTTTCCTCAATAAACAAATGACCAAGTATAATATTTTTGTCTCATTTGTTTAACTGGATTCTCTTGAACTACTTTTAGGACTTGTGTGAAAATCTGATGTTGTTTTAGGTCATATTTATGCAGAAATATAGCAAATTTTAATGGGTTCACAAACTTCCAAGCACCACTGTAAGTATCCTGATTAAAGGTTTTTTATTTATATATATATATATATATATATATATATATATATATATATTTTTTTTTAAATATAAATATATAAATAAATAAATAAATAAATCTTGTGTGAGAATATGACTTAAGACAGGAAGCAGGTCATGGACTAACCTATTTATAATATTTATAAACAGTCCGTGTGTCAAACACGTCATGCAGTAATATCACAGAGAAGGTCGAATTCGGAACTACAAACAGCATACATCATACCACTCTAAGGTTTATAGTGTGTTCATAATGTATGCCTTTGAACCATGGTTGCCACAAATACTGTAAATAAATAATCAAAACATTATGCTGTAAGATGGACGAGGAAAAAAAAGCTTCTACTCTCACCACACTGAATATAACATCAGCGACCAATGTGTGTCAATAACAGCATGCTTGTGTGAGGACTGTACTTTGACTCCCCTAGCAGCGCTTTAAGTAGGTAAATTCAGTGCATGAAGCAGAAATTTAAAACACGTCACCATTTTTAAATACATCATAATTTTTGAATACCGGTATCCTGGAATGCTGTCACACCGCCCAACCCTATTCTCTACCAAATTGTTTTCACCAATTTACTCCTCAAATTAATTAATTGATCTTCTGTAACGGTTTTATCACAACCGGAGTCACACTGAGTGCAGTGCAGGAATGGCAACAGTCCATCACAGTCAGCCACACCTAGGGGCCATTTACAGCAGGTAAGATATGTACTGGTGTTTAAAGCAGAAATATCACTACACACAAAATATAACCACAGGCAAGGACCAAAGGACCCAGGGGCTACTTGTCACAGACCAAAATTAAGCCACTATTCCAGACATTTGATTGTCAATGGTCCAAGTAAGAATTGAAGAAATTCTAGTACAAACCTTTGCAGTTCGGCCAGTGTCCAGACACTCCTGAAGGCTCAGTTTGTCATTCTGGGAAGCAACGATAGGTCTAGACAGGAAGACAGCACCATAGTGTACTAGTTTATATACGGGTCAATACCAGCTACTGTTTCATTATAGATGAATTCTATTTAACTGAAAGCCTCATTCTAATTTTTACAGAGCAATGGTTAAACAGTGTATCATCGGACATTAGTTAACCAAACTGCATCAGTCTGTTATCGTGCTGCCATTTGTGTTTCCATTACTGTTTTCCTGACTAGCTACTTTTAAGTTCATGATGTTGTGCTGTTTTGGCTTACATGGCAGTACACATCAAATTACTGACATCTACATATATCATGTGGTATAATATCAGAACTGTTTGGTAAAAACTCAACTCGTCATGTTTGGAGGAAGAAGAATTCTGAGTTGCATCCCAAGAACACCATACCTACTGTAAAGCATGGGGGTGGAAAGATCATGCTTTGGGACTGTTTTTCTGCAAAGGGGACAGGACGACTGATCTGTGTTAAGGGAAGAATGAAGGGGGGCCATGAATCGTGAGATTTTTAGCCAAAACCTCCTTCCATCAGTGAGAGCATTGAAGATGGAACGTGGCTGGGTCTTCCAGCATGATAATGATCCCAAACACACCGCTCGGGCAACGAAGGAGTGGCTCTGTAAAAAGCATTTCAAGGTTCTGGCCTAGCCAGTCTCCAGACCTCAACCCCATGGAAAATTAGTGGAGGGAGTTGAAAGTCCGTGTTGCCCAGCGGCAGCCCCAAAAGCTCTAGAGGAGATCTGCATGGAGGAATGGGCCAAAATACCAGTTGCAGTGTGTGCAAACCTAGTGAAGACTTGCAGGAAACGTTTGACATTTGTCATTGCCAACAAAGTTATGTTACAAAGTATTGAGTTGAACTTTTGTTATTGACCAAATACTTATTTTCCACCATAATTTACAATTAAATTCTTTAAAAATCCTACAATCTGATTTCCTGGATTTTTTTCTCTCATTTTGTCTCTCATAGCTGAAGTGTACCTATGATGAAAACTAAAGACCTCTCTCATCTTTCTAAGTAGGAGAACTTGCATAATCAGTGGCTGACTAAATACTTTTTTGCCCCACTGTATTCACTTTGTGCAAAATGTCCATTACATTATCCCTTACGGGAAAAAAAAAAAATCAGCTGGGTTCTTGACAAGCCTTCTGGAACAAATTAGCAATGAGAACCGAGCTACCACTGTATATCACAGTACAGTTCTAAAGCGCTGTAGTGGGTAGAGAAGACACACCTGTTCATGCCTGGCAGATTCCCCCAGAAGTAGCGTGCTCTGTGGGCTGGGCTCACATGAAGAGCATCTACAAGTACTGGGTTACACTGTGAACACAAAAACGCACACCACCCACAATCAAAAAATTACATTTGACATTTTTATATTTACAGCGTTTAGCAGATGCCACTTACAGAAGTGCTTTGTATTCTTCTTACTAAATATTACCTCATGTTAGTACAAACTGGTAATAGCCCAATAACTCAAAAATAGGTACAATAACAAAAGTAATTAAAAACATTGTTTGTTTCTTAACTATCCTGTGCTGGTCAGTGTAGATGTGTACAGTTTGAGCACATCAGAAATGAGATAAAGGAATTACACAGCAGATGAGAGGAATTGGTACACTGCCAAAGAAGATGACCAGCAGCAGGGCTGGGTCAGGGGCGAGAACTTCTGAAGACCACTTTAAAAATCCTTTTTTGGCAACTCTGAATTTTGGAACTCTGGGCAGAAAGAATGTTGTGGCATTGCAGAAGCTTATGGAAATGATGCCACAACGAATGCGTGCTGTAATCAAAGCTAAAGACGGTCCAACAAAATATTAGTGTGAGACACCTTTTTTTGGCCAGGCAGTGTATATCAACATAAGCACTTTCCTATGTTTTAAAAACTCACTGGTCTTCATTTTGTTTTTCAGAATAATTACAGCGCCTTTAGGTTCTCCAAATAGTTTGAGGACCTTGGAAGAAACATGGCTAAGACGTTAATATTAAGAAAAACAAAAAAAACATTATTAAATATACTTTGCAATAACACGCCTCACCTCCAGGAAGCGGCAGATATCAGCTTTGTCTCTGCTATTCATGAACACAACATTCTCAAACAGCCAGAAGAATGGCCGAGGGTCATCTTCCTTTGGCTTTATCCTGTTCAGCAGCCTGTAGTAGTCAAAAAACAGTCGGCCAGTGCCCTCTGTAAGAAGAGAGAGAACATAAATGATATTAAAAACAATGTCAGCAAAATGGAAGTGTTAAAATGGTCTTTAGACCATTTGGATTTGATTAGTTTAGCATACAGCGTCAATGTCCAGCTCCCTTTAACAGCCGAGGTCTAAAGAATGATAATGGAAAACAAAAATCTGTCTTATATTCATCTCATTCACCCCTGAATGACAGAAAACTAGTACAGTCATCTTGGCATTCAACCACCTCGGAACTTGGCGAATTCAATTCTCAAAACATTTTTACGAGGAAAACTCCGTCTCAGTACTCATCATCATCATCATCATCATCATCTGTTGGCACTCGCATAAACTTTTATGAGTTGAGACGCGAGACTTGTTTTAGCTGACACACAGGATCACAATTCAGTCATAGAATAGCTCTCACTCAGTGCAGATCTGTGCATGTCCATTTTTTCATCTCAGTGCAAATAAGCCATGGGTCCAAAGACAGTTAGTGATAACAGCCAACCAAAAGGAAAAAGTGAGAACCACTGCACTGGTTATCAGTGTGATATACCTCCACAAAGGTTGGTATTCCATGCAGCAGCACCCGGAGTTCACCAACGGACTAAAGACTCAATTTTTATTTTAAAACTTTCAATACATTATTCAATAAATTACATAAGATAAGATATTCAACACTATTATAAAATAAGCTTTATGTTAGGAGGGTTAGTGCAGTGAAAAGTCTTACCAAACAAGCCTTTACGTGCTGGGTTTACTATGGATAAGTCGTTGCATGGGCTTCCTCCAATCAGAAGGTCAAATGGACCCCACTTCTCAATCTAAACACAATTTAACAAAGAAGATACAGATTTCTTTTAGTGATACTTATTTTGTACAATTAAAGAAGTATAACTACATCTCATTAGTTTTCTTTTACCTTAAAACTACACAAACCAAGTTTGTAAAAAAAAGGTTGAGTAAACTGTGTAGGTGAGATATATATATATATAAATAAAATAACATACATGCTTTTGAGTGATTGTTCGGACATCCTCCACATGAGTGATTTTTCCATCATGGTTCACCATAGAAACAGTAATGGAATCGTCATCTACTTCTGAAGCGACATATGCTTCCACCTTAATGCCCAGCTCCTTTAACACGAGATAGCCTAAAACACACAACCAACCGGTTTCAACACAATCCAATTACACATTTAGACATCATTTAACACCCCTCACTTACCTGTACCGATTCCATCGAATAAGGAGAGGACCCTGATCGGGCGACGCTGATTGGCTGGGATTGAGGGGTACACACGATGAGGCTCCTGTGAATGAGAAAGCAGGTCAGTGATATAAAATA